>VZUI01050295.1:0-36727 GCA_013401135.1 Cettia cetti
TTCCTTTCCTTTCCTTTCCTTTCCTTTCCTTTCCTTTCCTTTCCTTTCCTTTCCTTCCATCGAGGAATGGGATTCAGTTCTACTTGACTTCCCCAAACAAGCAGTTAAAATTCTGTATTGATAACTTATTGCATACATGGATGTGAAATGAAAGAATTATTGGCTATGGCAGTTCAGTTCCCAAGGAAGGATTGCCCTGGCATGATATTCAAGATCAAGTTTCTGTCCCATCAGTTAGACTTCCTTCTGTACAGCTCCTCTGAGCTTTAAGGACATTTGTTAGTTTTAGTAAAGATTGCACAGCTTTCTAGTTTCTGTCAAAATCATTATTAATAAAATAAATGGCAAATAAGCAGTCTTGCAGAACAGGTGCTATTATATAAAAATGGACTGAAGGGCAGAGGAAAGAAAATTACCTATGAGATGTCAGATAAACATTGGTTTACTGAAGAGATGAAATTCCAAGGATTTTCAAAAGCAAAAAATGCTTAAAATTTTTTTTCCGCGAACCAATGCAATAGACAAAATCCATTGGAAAATTTTTCTATTTTGATTAATTTTTTTGCCATCCTTGATATATTTTTTTTAAGGAAGGAAATTTCATCTGCTGTTACAGGATCTTAAGAAATTATGAACAAAAAAAATTCAAGATTGAGTGAAGAAAAGAGTGAACAAGGGGCTTTAGGAAACTGCTGGAGTCAGGAAGCAAAATGTGCAGTCCTTTGGGCAATAGCTCTAGGATTGGTTGCACATAATTTAAGATGCATACTTTGATCCATTAAATTTCTTTGAATGAGGAACTGAAAAAACAAACCAGAACTTTCCACTATGGAAAAATTATTATACCAAGTACAGAACATAAGGAGAAAGATTAGTTAGTTGTTCTTTAGTTTATAGTATGCCTGAAGGATTTTTAATAACCCTGTTAATTGCATTCAGGGATGGTATTAAGGAAAGTAGGCTGGCTCTTAAACCAAAAGTTTTATTATAATTGTATATATAGGCCTGTGGGCCTGATGAAGTATTTCTAGAGATTTAAATGGTTATTTTTCATGAAATCCTGTAGCAGCTCTTATAGTAAGCAGTGAATAATGTCTGAACCATGGAGGAGTCATTAGCAAAAATTCTCCTTGATTTAAAGGGAACTGGATTGCAATTTATCCTTGCCACAAGGAGTTTTTATGTTGAAAAATCATTTTTTTTATTTTAATTGACAGAAAGTTTCTTCAGAGGTTTCAGTAGCTGTATGAATTAGACTGTATATACTGTTTCAAGGCAATGAACATTTAAGAAAACTAAATAGAAAGATTTTGGCACTTGGACTCATATTCTCCATTTAAGTAGCCCCAGTGGATTGAAATGAGAGCCGAGACTCTGAAGTATGATTATGTTATATGAACTTAATAATCCAAAGAAATATTTATTGCAGAGTAGCTTACCATTTTTTATTTTGATTATTTTTACAATGTATAAAAGTTGATATGATATGGTGTTCTAATGATATATTTCTAAAAAGGCCTGAGGTAGCAGAAGTGTCAAAGAGATTGTAAAAGGGCACAGAATCAAAGAGCAGGAGCATCTTAAATTTAGTAATTTTTCTTTTTGGGTGGAAAATAGTACAAAGGCAATGGGTAACCAAGTAAATGCTACTTTTAATGCTTGTAATAATGAAATATGCCACTGTTACTTTAGATAGTGAAAACTAAGACTCTTAAAATTTTTTGTGTGAAAGTTAATTTTTATAGCAATACTACCATCTCAAGCAATACATAATGGTTGGATTATAGTTAACTAATCTGACAGGTTCATAAAAACATGCTTATGATGACACAAGGAGATATATAGACAAATCATGTAAATAAGCAAAATCCAAAAGCTAAGATAGATAAAAGAAATGCCAAAGTATTGAACCGTTTTCTTTGCATTGTAAATATAGTCTTGCTGTAAATATCTATATTCATTTTCTGTTTCCTTCTTTAATTATTTCTTTATTCATGTGTCATGTGTGTCTTTTTGATTTTTATGGTGTTTTGTGGTGGTGTTTTCCTCTTTGTTGTTTTATTTCAATTTGGAGTAGGCTGCCAACCTCAAAGCTTTTCTTCGTGTTCAAGTACCTCCTGAATACCACAGTAGTACTCTAATAGGCAAAGTATGTATCACTTTAAATCTGCTTTCTGTTGAATAGATGTGCCATTCTTTCACTGTGTTTCTAGACTTGTAAAAATGCAGAAGGAAGATTTAAGAATAGGGCTTGAGAAGGTCTTTCCTTTAGGGTGATTGGAGTACATGCTTCTTGCAAGCTAGATCCTGGAAATTTAAAGTGTTTGTCTTGAGGTAATCTCTCTTCCCAGCCTTTACATAAAAATACTACATTTCTTCAACTTTAGAAGAGGAAGTATTTTTTGAAAGTTTATAATATCTTAGTCACTGTAGTGGGTTGACCCTGGGTGGATTTCAGGCACTCACCAGAGCCAGTCTCTCACTCCCCTTTGCAGCCAGATTGGGAGACAAAATATAACAAAGGGTTCATGAGTTAAAGACTGGGAGAGATCACTCACTAAATACCATTATGGGCAAAACAGGCTTGAATTAGAGATATTAATTGAATTTATTAGTAACAAAATCAGAGTGGGATAATTAGAAGTAAAGCAGGTTGTTAAGAACACCTTACCGCCACCCCTTTCTCCTTCCACACTCTGCTTTCTATCCCAGCAACGCAGGGAGGCAGGGAATGGGGGTTATGGTCAGTTGATGACAGGTTGTTTCTCCCACTGCTCAGGGAGAGGAGTCATTTCCCTGCTCCAGCGTGGGGTGTCTCCCACAGGAGATAGTTCTCCATGAGCTTCACAAATGTGAGCCCATCCCTCAAGTAACAGTTCTCCACAAACTGCTGCAACATGGGTTGTTCTTCCCCCAGGACTGCCTGGGGTGCAGTCCTTCAGGCACAGCCTACTCCAACGTGAGGCTCTCACAGGGTCACAAATCCTACCAGGAAACTTGCTCCAGTCTGGACTCCTCTCTCTATGGGTCTGCAAGTCCCTGCTAGGAGCCCGTACCAGCACAGGATTCAAATGGGGTCGCATCCTCCTCTCAGACATCCACCTGCTCTGGTGTGGGGCTCCTCTGTGGGCTCTACATCCCCGTGACCCTCCATGGGCTGCAGGGGCACAGCTGTTTTACCATTTACCACAGCTGCAGAGGAATCTCAGATCCAGCATCTGGGCACCTCCTGTCCCTCCTTCTCCACTGATCTTGGCGTCTGCAGTGTTGTTCCTGTCATATAAGTCTCACTCCACTCCTCTGTGACTGCAGTTACCTCTGTGCAATAACTTTTTTCCTTCTTCTTAAATCTGTTATCACAGAGGAGTTACCATAATTTCTAATTGGCTCAGCCTTGGCCAGCAGCACATCTGTCCTGGAGCTGACTGGCATTGGCTCTGCTGGACATGGAGGAAGTTTCCAGCAGCTTCTCACAGAAGCCACTCCTGTAGCCCCCAAGGCCCTCCCGCTACCAAAACCTGGCCGTGCAAATCCTAGACATGCCTATATGGCAAGATGGATAGGAATTGATGTCACAGAAAACAACAGTGAAAACCCTAATACTTAAGGCAACAGTGAGTTAAATTCCCTGAACACTCAGGAGTATGTGATCTCTTGCAATGAATGCAGTTCCTTTTCTATTACCTTCTGTATTTTCCTTCTAACTGTTTAGTGAGGTAGGGTAAGCATTCCTGATACTTGAGTGAGTGGCAAAATTAATAGCATGGCTCAAGTAAAATAATTGTGCTATTAGCTAGGCAGACATAATTCCCTCTCTGAAAATATAGAGATTTTTTACTCCACGTTACTTATTTGGAAAAAACCCCCCTACCTTTAATTTGAATGAGCATCTCTGTCACAAAGTGATAGTTGCACCAGAATAACTTTAGCAGTACAATTAAAAAATGTGTTTATATTAAGATCAACAGTTTACATTTTAACAGCATTAAAAATATATTTGGAAAATATTTTAAGACAAAAAACACTCTACATTTGGCCTGCCTACAGCCTAAAAATGACCTCTGTGGGCCTCACTCAGTCTCCCAGCAAAGGCATGCCTTTTTGCTTAATTCCTATAACTATTTCACCTAAAGAACAGGTCACTCTCTCAACTTACTTGCTATTATTTTCTGTTTTTTTTTTTCATGTTCATAAGTTGTGGCTTGCTTTGTGGTAGATTTTAAAATGTTGCTAAATGACAACAATTTTGATTAAATACAAAAGTTTCAGTGCTGGCATATATTATATGCTAAAAAATGAGCTATTCAGAGTTTCGGGGGTTTTTTTGTTTGCTTGGTTGTAATTTTTAACTTAAAATTTCCCAAAATCAGGCAATTAAAATACCCTAGCTTCTAATCCTGAAATTAACCAACTCATCGTGTTGTCTTGATAAGCTATGAAGTTATAATTCTATTACTATTAAATAAGCAATAGTTTATAAATGTTATATGTATGTATATATGTATGCAAGTAGGATTGCTATATACAATACTGTACATATACCTAAGCCTATTCATTATCTTTACCTATTAATTATCTTTAAAAAGCAATAATTGGTGTATGACAAGACAGTAATTTTCAAATTTATTTGCTTTTGGTATCAGAGACCAGCATCCTGAGCAGAAGATCAGAGGAAGCAAGGGTGATATTTTAAGCCATCTCTAATTCTTGTTAGCATAAAAAAAGTAGATGGGCTGGTTTTCTACATAACGAAGATAGGAAAGACTTTTGTAGGCCACACAGTTTATACAAAAGGATTTTATAATTTATTATATGTAAATACTGGACAGAAGAAGCTAGAAGGGTTTAATTACATAGATTTCACTATGCAAATGGGGACAAGAAATCTAAGTCACATAGGTGATCTATTGGCTATCATAGGTGATACAATGTTTGAGGATAAGATTAATACAGTACTTCACATGTATAATTATTTTGTTCTCAAAATTCCAGTGCTTCTTCTATAGATAACTGCAGCTCTTTGTATCTCAAGATACATCACCCTTTCAAATTGGATGGGCTTTTTTCCTTGCAGGAAGAGCTAATTTGCTGTTACAGGTTTAAGAATAGAGTTTTTAGGCAAGCAGCTTTTGTGTTGCAGTGAACTTACTGTTTGTTTGAATAAACCTGAGACGAAACCTGCTGCCGTATTGGTGGCTTTGGTTACAGTTTTTCTGAGTTTTTTGTTGGGAAGTAAAGATAACAATTCAACAGGTAATTACATTGCTACAACAGTGATAATGTAACTTAGAGTTTGTAAGGAAGGAATATTACTTGATCTTTTCCTGTTAGAAATAATTTAAAATTCTTAATCCTTACTCAGATCAGCAACAGAATGTACTGATACAGGTTTTTTATCTGTAGTTTTAGTAACTGCAAGCCCTACATTTTTAACTTCCTGTTTCTCCTGTCTAGTTTACTAATACATTCAAAAATGTGCCATCTTCATATCCATTCTTTCCATCATCTCAGCATTCTCCCATTGTTCAAGGTGACTATGAATGGCTATGGCTTTTCTACATGCTTAGATGATATGAAAGAATGACAGGTATGGTTTTGCTCTACATGTTCAGTGCCATGATGTCTCCAACATAGTGGTATTTGATCATGGCAGATGTAGCATATGCCTCAGTGCTCCCATCTAGTTGCTCTCAAATATGAAGTTCATCTTCCTTTTGAACAGCAGGGAATTGTCATAGCTCAAAAAGGATACAGGTGCTTCTCCCAGCTGTGGAAACCACAGTGGTCTGATTTCTGGGCTCTTGCTGGAAACTCTGAACTGCTGGTTTTGGGCTCTGAAGAGCTTTTTTTTTTTTTTTTTTTTTTTTGTCCTCACCTATTTCAGCACCTCGATTGTATTAACACAATTTGTGTGGCATATTAATGTTTTTTGGGATTTACTTCTAGAATTTTATGTTCCAAGTCCTACATCTATTACAAAACATTTCAAAGTTTCGGGGTTTGGTTGGTTGGGTTTTTGATGATAGCATGCAGCTGCTGTTTTGTAGGTCCTCTGGATTAAACATCTCTATAAAGTCCTTCCACTGTCTGTGTTTCTGTATTTCTCTCACTGTGGAGAGCTCTGCATCATATCTTTCCTAGCACAGGGTGAGCTTAGAGGATGCAAGTACATCTCTGGAGCCAAAAATTTGGGAACAGAACATCAGCTGGTAATTACTAGGGTCTGTGGGTTACATTAAAAGGAAAAATTGATGATTTTTGTTGTATTGTCATTTAACAGACCTGGACCCTTATTCATCAGCTTTGTTAATATTGGTAACTTTTCCGCACAAATTTCCTTGAATTTAATGCTTGCAAATCCTGTGTTAAACAGTGCACTAAAACTTTCTAGACACCAGTACTACTCTAGCTGCTTTTTCTGTCAGCAAAAGTTTCTGTATATACACAAGTATATTTCCACTTTTGTTTGTTTTCTAAACTCTGCCTGTTTTTATTTTAGGCTTCAAGTGGCAATTATTATTTTATTCCATACATTGTCACACCTTGTGCTGACTACTTTTGCTGTGAAAGTGATGCCCAACGAAGAGCCTCTGAGTACATGCAGCCCAGCTGGGACAATATCCTGGGGCCATTTTGTGTCCCACTGGTGGACAAGTTTCTCAGCCTTCTCAAGGATGTCCATGTTACATCATGGTAATGTTACAACACATACAGTTCCAGAATCTTTGATTGTCTCTTTCTGATGTTATGAGAAAAGGAGATGCAGAATTTCTAGTAGCATTGATTTTTAATTTTTTACTTTTCACTGCACTTAATATAGTGTTAAAAGAAGCTGCCAATTTTACTGCTTTTTGTATTCCTGGCCTACAGTTGTTGCAGTTAACTAACCATATTATGCTAGAATTTGATTTATAGTTGCTTTCCAGAAAGCAAAGACAGTCCATGAGTGAAATATGGGGCTTAAGGTTAAATTACAGTGCATAAGGTTGTAATAGGAGCTAAGCTTATAGTTTCTTCACAGAGTTCAAAGCCAAAAACTGTCCTTTTCTGTCATCAGATAAAATATAAACATGGTAGCAATGGGCACACAGCTGTAATTTTCTTTTTTTTTTTTTAATATTAACCCTTCTGGTATCACTTAATAAACATGATACTGCTTGGCCATTTCTACAAGGGACTGTTGGAGGACTGAGGTACCAGTTTTTAATTTTCCTAATGTCTGAAGCATGAGGTAGCACTGAGGGCCCTCAAATTTCTTTGTTTCCCTATTGCCATCCCACCCAAGTGAAAGGCTTGCCTAAAAAACTACTTTTCTTTTGTGGTGCCATCCTTGCAGTCCCATGGATGACCCTCCTGTGGAATCCTACCCTGAAGGGGAAGGGAGCACCCAAGTTTCCTAGATGCTCATGGTTGAAAGGAATGACAAAAGTCAGGGGGTCAGCAAAAGTTTGCAAAGTTTTATTAGTAAACGACACTCTTGGCATGGAAATTGGAGTTTTAGTCCCTGACCTCCTAGTGTAAGGCACAGCAGAGGGTTTTGGATAAAGGGATAGGGTGAAAGGGAAGAGGGAAAGAGATAAATTAACGAGGGGCAGAGAGGAAGAAAGAAAGAGAGATCCCCATCCTGGCTCCAGTGTCAATCCAGCTGGGGTTTCCATGGTCCTGGCATGCATATTCAGAGCAAGCACCCTGGAATTTTTTGGGGTACCTTTTTTATAGATAAGTTTTCCCCCACCCTGGAGATCAGTTTCTCACTGTGTATGCAAGATAGTTATGTACAGTCTGTTCTTGTAGATCTTTCTGGAAATGGGCTTGAGGTCTTTGGGGATTATTGGGTGCTTCCATGTCCGCTTCTTGGCCCCATTCCTGTGCTTGCACTGTATGAGGTTGTGCTTGCCAGTAGTGCTTACTGTGACCTTGCTGCTTTGATTATAATGTGTATGAGACAGAGAACAGAATTTTCTTTGCTATGTGTAGGGCTTAAGCTAAGCTAGGTTTAATACTTTGAAAGACTCTTTTGTAAGCAAGAAAGGAATTGTATGCACTGGAATATCTGTCAGGTGGCACCTGCTAAGTCCCAGACTAGAGACTCCATAACCTACTCCAGGATAAATCTACCCCTAAATAGAAGATTTAGGCCATTCACACTTGTCATGCTGGCTAATATATATATATATATATATATATATATATATATATATAATTTTTTATATATATATATATATATATATATAATTTTTCAATTTACAAAAGCGCTGATGTTGGATTGTGCACTGATATCAGTGTAAATAAGATGCACTTACTGGAGGCTTTTACAGAGATCCTGCCCACATTATGTACTATGTTC
The DNA here is from genome assembly GCA_013401135.1 of Cettia cetti. Lineage (NCBI taxonomy): Eukaryota > Metazoa > Chordata > Aves > Passeriformes > Sylviidae > Cettia > Cettia cetti. The sequence continues at coordinate 8,348 of VZUI01050295.1, forward strand.
ATCAAAGAAATCGAAATCAACTTTTGTTGTCTTGTTTTTGTTTTAGTCTCTGTGTTTGAAAGTCTCCTTCCAATTTTCATGATAAAATTATGTACCTCCTTTTTACACCACACTGGTGTTCCTTCTCTGTGTCAGTTTATTATCCCAGATGCAACCTTCTTTATGATACAAAGTACCACACCTGTCAGGGTCAGTAATGGGGCAAAGAAATGCTCCAGTTTTCCTGTGTTGGTAAAATTGCCTCATGATCCTGGTTATAAGCATAGTCCTACATTCTGAGGTGGGGCAAGGATATCCCAGGATATCCTTATAACCAGGATCAAGGTGGAATATTTGTAAATAGTTATTGAAATATATAGAAAGATTTATGCGGACCTCACTCTGAGGAAATGATGCTTTTTATTAGAATTTGTACTTTTTATTAGAAACATAGCCATGTTTCATAAGTAATATGTCTAACAGTCTTCTTCCCCTATGTCTAACTCTTATGTCTTTAGTGCCTATTATAAAGAAACACTGCTAAATGACATTAGAAAAGCTAGAGAGAAGTACCAAGGAGATGAACTGGCTAAGGAGCTGGCCAGGATTAAACTTCGTATGGATAATACTGAAGTGCTGACTTCTGACATTGTCATAAACCTGCTTCTTTCTTACAGAGATATTCAGGTATGTGCTTAAAGACTAAGGTGGATTTTGTTGTTCTCCTGTGCTTCTTTGTTTCTTAAGCAGTGATTAAAGCTGGCACTAAATGGAGCAGTTGTTACATTGTTTAAGTTTGGCTCCTCTGTTGGGCAGTTTTAGGGGATAGAGACTCTTACTTATTTTGCCTGAGAGCCAGAGACTCAGATTAGGTGACTTCCCAAGGTCTCTCCCTTTGTTTTTAGTAATTTTTAACTTCCTTTAAAAGAAAAAAGAAAAAATCCCTACTGAATCAAGATGCTTGCCTTGCCCTCCTCTCCCCTACTTTTCCTCCCTCCCCCATAAAGCTAAATATATTTAGCAATTAAGAAAATGCATTTGTTATGGCTATTGTATTGACAAGAGATGCCCAAATTGAGAACTATAATTCAACAAAACATTAATTTGCTTTTAAAATACAACTGCACCTTTTTCTCTTCTTTAAATTTTTAAAAATAAGTCCTGCTTTTGCTTAAACGCAGCCTGTGTGCTGTCTTTCCAAATTGACAGTCTGTGTGTTTAACATCCATTTTCAAATATACTTTCAACCATTCTATAGAATTTTTTTCCCATCAGGAGCTAAGTTGGTATTTTTTGTGTATAAATGGGTTGTGAGAGCAATGAGTGACCACATCATCCTTCATTACCAAACTTTCTATTCTGAAATGCATATCTTCCTTCAGCACTTTATCCAACTTCATTTGGATCAGCTCTGGTGATCATGAAAGGTTTTCCTTGAGAAATGTACTAGTCTCAAAACATGTTTTGAACAAAAAAAGATTAAGTAACATAAGGCCCTTTGAAATGTCAGTAAACTGGCCTCTTCAGCACTGTAGATGGGGGTTACCCCTGAGAAACCAGAATGTGTGCACAAGTGGCTGATGTACTTCAGAGACAGTCCACAGTGACCTGGTGAGTTGTCATTCATCAGAAAATCTTAATAAGACCCAAAAGACCAGACTTGTCACCTCTTCTTCTAGTGCTGGGAGTGTAAGTGATCAAACTGGCTACAGGGATTCAGTAGCTTGGGCATCATGGTGAGGAAGAGGCAAGCACTGACATGGATAGACACAATCCCTGTGTGTTCCTACACAGCCTTTGTGGCTGTTTCTCTGACTCTTAGGAACAGTCACCTCAGAAACTGTCTAGTGATCAAGATGCATTTTAGCTTAGTGATGCTTTCCTCCTTTCATTTTATTCCACTTCAATCCTTTTTATTTTTGTTTAAATTTCATACCAGGACTATGATGCCATGGTGAAGCTGGTAGAAACACTAGAAATGCTTCCTACCTGTGATCTGGCTGATCAACACAACATTAAGTTTCATTATGCTTTTGCATTGAATCGGTAAGGATGATTAATTGAAGTTGTTTCATTCTATTTCTTTTCCATATGGGCTTATATAAAAATTTATAGTGCAGATAATGTCAAATTCCCTTCCCTTTCTGCACACATTGATATTCATCACAGTCACCTCTCCTTAATCCCATAATTACTGGGCACCAGGACAGTTTTTAACTTTTGAAATCATTGTTTTCCAACAACCTTTGTTTTCTCAACAACCATTAGAGAGTGGATCTGTTCCAAAGACCACTTGAATAACTGCAAAATACTCCAGTGATACAAGGGGTTCTTGGTCAGTCTGAGATTGTTTGATCTGAGTCACTGATTATTCTGAATGTCTTCAAAAGTTTAGTGTGATAGAGTTATGAGTGATTTATTGAAGTAATAGGGAACAAGTACTGCTTGATCCATGAATAGACATTCATGATAGATTCGTCCTTGGAAGGCTGGATGGTCATCAGGACCTGCAGGCACATGATTACTTTAGGAAATACTGAAATATTATTGAACTCTTCTAGGTACAGATTTTTGTAGTACCTATGTATAATTATTCAGTTTTAAAGAATTTACATGAAGATTGTAGGAGAAAATGGATCTTATGCAAATGAAATCACATGTAATAATGAAAATAACTGGCTAGATGCAATCCACATACTGTTTAAGATTGTGACCTACACCTAACCAAAAATTAGCATTGGACAACATCAGGATGGCATAAATCAAAGAGATTAAGAACTTAATAATAGATCTGAAAATGCAGTTCCTATGGCATTTTCTGGAAAATGATAATAAATCTGGTTCTATCTGACAGTTTCATCAGTCACAAGAGTAAACACTAAACTATTGCTCAGAAAAATACTGTGTATGGATTTAGCCCTATTTTTCAGAACTTTAAAAAAATTATTTCAGGAATTTGACTCGAAATGTTTAAATTTGCCAGTAAGAAAAATGCTAGAACCATGCCTTGTCCTTAGGTGATGTCTTCATATAATCAGTATTTAAAACGTTTTCATTTCGATGTGCATAACAAAATTGGCGAGCTCCTTTACTGTCTTCATCTTCAAATTCTTTCTATTTTGAGCAGCATGTGAAATCCATGCCATTAAATCTTCTGTTTTGGCAATGTCAATGGCACCCTGGTAAGACAAGATAAAATTAATTGCACATGAACTGGTTTTTCCTGTCAACAACTTTCATTAAATTGATTATTAGCCCAAAAAACCAGCATGACTCTCCTTGTTTTCTTCTGGGAACAATTCAAACATTTCTATAGAAAAGTTTTTTCAGAAATAAATGCTGGTTCTTCATTGGTAAGAATGCAGTATGTAGCTTCTGCAGATGTTTTTGCCTTCTTCAAACAGTATCATGGACAAAACTCAAAAGCTGAGACTTAAACATTTTTTGAGCTAGTCCACTTAGTTCAAAATGATGCCTAAAATGTTGCATTTAGCATTGTGCTTCCATGAAATTTTTGAATTCCTGATTTTGTCTCTTTTAAAACCAAATTATTTTTAGGGATTTCTATCAGAACCTATCTCTAAAAATAAAGAACTATATTTACAGTTCATGTTCTATTCAAAATACAGAATAGTATACAGTTGCTCAGTACAGCTGATTGAGCCCACCAGGAAAAAAATACATCATATGCAGAACAGAATTAGCAGCTGTAAAAATATCTGAGTCTGCAGAATGTTAATGTGTGCTTAATTTCCTAAAAAAGTGTACTGTAACTGTGCTCCAGAGAGAGTAATTAGTTAATTTCCTCTTGGACTCTGTAACTGAGTTCTCTTGGCTCTAGTCTCCCTTGCATGGTCCACTCAGAGTCACTCTAGTGCCGTGGCAGGAAGGGCTGCAGGGCTGTTTCTGGGCACCTCAGGGCTCTGCTGGTTCAGCAGGTGGACACAAGCCCAGTCTGAAGCACAGTTGTCTGTAGGTCCAGGTTAACAAGTAGTGCTAAGGCAAGGACAAAAATGTTTTACTTTAGATTCTGAGCCATTCCAGCCTAGCTGCATGTCCTCTGCCACAGAGCCAGCCTGGGTCTGACCTGGCTTGGATCATAAGCCGAGCAAGCCTGGGCCTCACTGATGGGTACTGTGCAGACTGGTACTTACTGTCAGATATAGGGCAGGCAGACACTTTCATGCTGATTTCTGGAACCCTGATTCATATGGCAGGTGTTTAAGCACAACCCCTCTCCTAGATTGCTGTCTTCCCCTCTGGTTGCTATTTCAGAGCAGAATTGAGAGCCTCTTGGATTTGTCATCTCTCATGTCTATTATCAGAGGCTAACAGTGGATGTTGGCCAAGACAGGCTTGTGCTTGTTTTCTAGCCTGGGCAATCTGAATACATCACTGTCCTAGATGCTTGTTTAGAAGTCCTAGGGAGCAAAGGGCTATTGGTTTTCCAGTGTCTTCAGCTAAGTAATTTGGATGTAACATAGGAACAGAGCAGAGAGTGTTCTCTTCTGTACAGACATGGGCTGGTTTTAGACATTGTACCTTGTTGCCTCCTAGCTGAGATATAAGTCTAATTGTATCTTAATTTAGACATCTTTAGGTATAATTTCAGTCCAAATGTGTAACATGAGTATTTTCAATATTTGTGTTCACAGCTGTGGTATGAAGTAAGATGCTGTGCAATTGAGGGCTGGGTGTTCCAGATGTGGATGGCTGTTTGTTTCAGTCCATGGGTACACCTTGCCTGGGAGGCAAGCACTGTGTAAGGATGATTTTCTAATTGGTCTTATTTACCAGGGCTGGAGTTCTAATATTCTGGAGCTTGCAAAGAGGCCCAAGGGTATGCCAAGTTCTGTTCAAAACAGAGTAGACTTCAAAACCAAACCCAGTCCTGGCATGAGGCCAGAACTGTAAAAATTTCAGTCTCTTTCCATGGCACTGCTATCTTCCTTTATATTAAAGATGAGGACAGCTGCAGTCGCTATTATTTAACTCAGCATGCTGTGTTTTAACGAGCAACATATTCCAGTACCATAATAAAAGAAGGCAATTAACAAGTGAAGGGTGTAATAGGGTGCAAGTAGAAAATCACTAGTAATTGTGAATAATAGTAGCCACAGAAAATTGTTCCCATTGATAACCACTGGAGTATTTAGAATGTTCTGTTCTGTGATTACTCAAATTTAGTAAAAAAACATGTTGTGGGCCTCCTCATTTTATATGCCTGGCTTTCCTGAAGTACCTGAAGTGTGTATGGGGGAGGGAAAAAAGCAAGGTTTTTCTCTTTGTCATCTGTCTGGAGGCTTGCAAATTTAGTTCTTGCCAAAGCCTAATTTAGGGTATTGTTTTCCTCATTCACTGTTTCAAATATTGAAGATTTTAGGAGCAGATTACACCCTCAGTGATATGTATCTTAACTCAAAAATTAGTTTCTGGTTTTAAGTGAGAATGCAAGTGTACTAACTAAATGAAATGAGTTCTCATATTTCTTAATAATTAAGATTTTTTAAAAATGCTTTTGCTGCAGGTTTCTGTACAGTTAGTAGTAGTTCAGATCATCTGCTATGGAGTCATTAAGACATGAAATGAAAAGGAAATCAAATGTGGATTCCCTTCAGAAAATACTTTTCGTTAATACAAGAGTTTTTTGTTGTATATAGTCTTCTCTTCTCCATCTAGCTAGGTGGAAACAAGCCATACAGGGGAAGATGTGAAAAAAAGCTGAGAGGAAAAAAAGATTACACCACCTGTTACCTACAGAGTGAACTAGTTCTTGTCCCAGTGAAATCCATGCTGTTCCTGTTAACTTTGTTGGGCAAAGGCCTGGTTCACTGAATGTAGTTCTGTCTCTGTAGCCATGCAACTCTTTAAAGCTGGTAAAACCAGTCTGTGAAGGAGGAAGATTTTTTTTTTTTGGTTTAGGTATATTTAAAACTAGGCCTCCTTTTAAAGACTGGAGTGTAGAGAATGATTCACAATCAAGAGGATGGATTTGGGGAGCAAGAAAGAAGCTATGATATCAAAGAGAAAGGAAAAAAAAGGAACATTTGTTTTACTGTATGTTGCAGATGTTATTCCAGGTGAGATGCTGTGACAGGAGTTTGTTGCCCTACAGAGTAATTCAGAAGGGTAAAGGAGGAGTGGATGGTTGGATAAGACAGGGAGACAGATGCAAGAGGCTTGCAGACCAGGGAAGTGAGAAGACTGCTTCTGTGATTGAAGAAACAAGGTGGAGTCAGCAGACAGATAAATCAGTGGCAAAACTGCAGTGAGCAAGCTGGCAAATTGGCAGGTGCATCAGCCAGCAGTTTCTGGAGGATACAAGCTGTCAGACAAAACTAAACTGGCAGCAGAACACTGGCATGAATTTTGAGATGGTGATTAGAGGCTATAAAGGTGCCCTGCAGGACAACTTTTGTTTTAAGAAAAATGATTTCTATGTAGCCATTTCTATCTGAAAAACCTTAGTTTATTGAAGATTTCTTCATACAGAAACAATTCTGTGTCATTGATCATTCCCTCCATTTGAATTTTTCCCCTTATCCTAGTAGTTTAGTTTCCTTTTTAAATAAAGCTTAAAACTGTACACAGTACTGAAAATTAATTTGCCGGGTATTTGTAAAAGACAAAATTATTTTTTATTTTTAATTTTTACTCCTTGTTAATTTCCTTTTAATTCCTAGCATTGTGCTTGGGGACACTTGGCAGTATTTTATTGAGCCCTAGGATATTTTTATAATTGCCTTGGTTTTTGGAAGTAACTTGCAGATCTTTCTTAACTGGCAACAGTTTCTACTGCTGTCATGTTCAGATAATGTAAATTTTTTCTGTTTGGTTTCTCTGCAAGTTTTCACAAAGTAAGGTTTGCAGTAAGATGACTAAAATGTGCTTAACAAAGAAACCAGTAAGGGAAAAAAAAGTTTTATCAAACACTTTCCAAGGCTTATGGGCTTTTTTAAATATAGTTTTTAAATAAATTGTAGTAATAGTCTTTTTTCTTACCTCATTAACCATTGAAACTGTATTTTGAAATAATTTTCAGATTGTGAGTAGTGATTCTAAAAACTCTTTCCCCTAAACCCAGAAAAAATATGAAGAGTAGCTCATATTTTCACTGGGTGTGTATTCAAACTTCTTTAAGGTAGGACATATCTTCTCCCAGATATTGACAGAGTTTGACAGATTGTCTGTTAAAGAGCACCATTGAAAAAGCCCTTTTCCAAATTCTATTTCATTCCTTAAGTTGACTTGTTTATGTGATACCATGAGGGGAAATTTGTATCTCAGTGCAAGGTAACCACCAAGGAGCAGTAAAATGACCTGGTAGGGTCCTTTCTGTGGCAGCCTATTGAGATTCTGCTCTGGCTTGTAAAACTTCATATTCAGGGTATAAACTTAGCAAATCTTACCTGGTGCACCAAGTTAATCCATAAAGAGAACATTTTCTGCCTTCCTTCTCATGCCTGTGCATTATCATATACAGCATTGAATTTTCCCTGTTCAGAGAGGTTGTGGCATCTCCATCCTAGGAGGTTTAGTAAATTCAGCTTTTCAGCCAAGGTTTCCATAGTCTAGCGCTGGGCTGTGGACCTGCTTTGAGAGGGAGATTCTATCAGATGACCTCCAGCAGTCCTTTATGACATTGTTTTTTGTGATTTGTTCAGGTGTGGCTTTAAATGGGGACTGGGGAGCATGGGCAAGTTAACATAGTTGAGATTCATTTTAAAAAAATAGAAGTCAGTGCTAAGCCTTAAGGGTTTAAGGTAATCTCTTCTACTCTATTGACAACACCACAGGTCTATTTCAAGGCACCTTGAAACAAATTATAAGCTGTCAGGCATGCAGACCTGACAAAGTGTGGGGTCTGAAATAAGAAATGAAAATCTGTCTTGGTCAAGCATAACACGTTCTGCTTAATAGCCCACAGAATATTTTCATACTGACTTCAAAGAACTTCCTTGTAGCTTATGTGATCTTTCTGGTTGTTTGGGTTTTTTTCTTTGTTTGCCCTCTCTTTTTGGCATTTAGAAGCTGATAACTTCCTAAATTTTTAAATTATTGTAATTGGTGTGTGGGTCTTGTATTATCCAATGGGCATTGAAGTTAGCAGTGAAAAACAGGGTCTAGTATAGAGATACCTAAAACTGATTATTGTTTAATTATATTCTGTTAAATGAGTGTAAATTTTTCATGTGCTAAATTTTGTTGAATTAATTATTTTTAACAATAGTTTTTCCTCATAAGAGAGAGGTATCTTTCAAGTTCTCTAGTGCAGTGTTTATTTAGGTCTTGGTCGTTTGTAATGCTCTCCTAGTGTTGTATTTGGTGTGTACAGGTTCATCCTTCGATGACCAGAAATGTTAATCTGCGTAATGTCCCTTTTTAAGCGCTGTCTTGCTTTGTCCATTGTATTTTTTCTTTAGTTATTCTTTTTTCAATCAGTACCTAATACCTCTTTATATTAACATTAATGAATAACCTGTTTTCACAGAAGTCTGAGTGAAGCAGTGATTTTAAGATTTTCTGTTTCCACGCAAAAGTGCTCTACATTAGGTTCTAGTTGTGCATTTCTTGTGTTTTCAGGAAGAGCTCAGAACACATGCCGACTTCTGTGATCACAATATGCAAGACCAGGGAACTGCTGGACTTCAATTTTAGGGCCTAATGTTGTTCTTAGCTCTGTTTACTCAATTTTCTGTGCATTAATGTTAACAACAGTGAAACTTGGATACTCCTAGTGAAAGAATCTGGTTTGTTCAGAAGAGGTTTAGTTAAAGCATGCTGAACTGTGCAATGGATTTACCCCCACAGTTTTTACCTCCTCTTTATTTCTTGTAAAACTGAAAAAAGATACTATCTTTCTCCTTGTGTGGCCATTAGAGAAGACCAGTATTTATTTCAGAGCAGTTAATCTGAAGAAAAAATGCTTTTAAAATATTCAACTACTTGCTGTGAAAGTTTGTGCTGTGCCAGTGACATCAAAGGCAGGATAAAGCCTTCACAACCAGCTACAAATCTGCTTAATCTTATTAGATGTTCTTCATCACCTAACATGCACAGAAGCCTGAATTTTGCTACAGTTGTGTTGTTACTGGTCTCGTTACATCAGCTGGTTACCTAAGGAACAGAGCCCCTTCGCAGTAAATATTAATCCTTTTAGGGCATGCAAACAATGAATTTACCAGAAACCATTATCTGCTACTGGTATTGCTGACAAAGCAGTCATAGTCCTTGTAGGCCTGTTCATGGATACCTAAGCGGGGATTGGGAAATTGTGGACAGTTCTAAAAAAGGGGTTGCTAAATATTTTAAATCTCTCTGGTGATGAAAAGAATTGTTGAAGAGGCTATTAAACTCTTAAGCTGTGTTTGCATTACTCCTGCAAATAGACATTGTTGTTTGTTCTAAGTGACTTTTTGCAGCAAATATGGAGGTCTAAACTTAGAAAAATAGCGAGGTAAATGGAGGCAAAAAATCTGATTGTTTACTAATAGTAAGGAATGGAAATGTAATTTAATCACTGTTTTGTTATTAACACAATTGTTAAATATTTGTCAAAAGATGCCATATCACAGCTGTTTGTTTTCCAAATATTTTTTCTAATCTGAAGAATTTTAATTAAGAAATACAGTTCAATTTTGCCCTATTCTTCTTGTTGCAGTTGAAAGGCTCCATATTGAGCTCTGTCGTTCTTTTGGGTAAGATTGGATTGACCTGGCTTCTCCTGCAATTAGTTGGTATTTCCTTGTTTTGTTTCTGGATCCTTTGGATTCAAGATTACAAATCTTGGACATAGCTGAATGATCTATCACACTGAATGCTGAAAATGGCCATTTTTTGTTAAGTGTTGTGAGGAATGAACACTGAACAAGCACTTTATTCTCATTTCAGGATGTGCAGACTGTGTTTGCATACACAGGGAGGAATCAAATGGCAGATTTTTTTATCATAGAGGAGTTCTGGGTTTGCATCAGTTCTTACATGAGCTGCACATAGAGACCAACGAAAGGAGGGTGAAATTGGGTTTTATCAGTCAACAAACAACCATGCCTCAGTCTAAATAAAGTCAAGTGTGTGTATAGTAATGATGGACAGAGGGGGGTACTGTTGCTCTCCCATCTTGCAGTTACTGTTTCAGGTCTGAACTCATTTATTTTATTCTCTGTACTTGATTTCAGAAGAAATAATGCAGGTGACAGAGAGAAGGCACTACAAGTTATGCTCCAAGTCCTGCAGACATGTGATCACCCTGCTCCAGACATGTTTTGCTTATGTGGGAGGATCTACAAGGATATGTTTCTTGATTCTGACTGTAAAGATACCAATAGTCGAGATCATTCCATTGAATGGTAACAGAAAAAAAACCCACCCAAAAATCTTTTAAAAAACATTTTCAGAGTTTTGCTTCTGGATACAAAAAGCAGGGCTGTAACAATTAGAAGATCAGTTCTGCTGTTTCTCAGAGTCCTGAGTAGTGGTTTACTGAGCATCAGATCTTTGTATATTTATTTCTTTGCTTCTCTTTATAAACTCTCCTGGAAATTGAATGATGCACTTTATTGGGGGGGATATTGATTAACCTGTGTCCTTGTTGAGGAAAGATATAATTAATGTGTCTCAAGGCCAAAATTAAATACTAGTGAGATTGTGGAGTTATGTTTGTCCTCTGTGCAAGGATAGTTTCCATTCTGGATCCCCAGGAAATTCAATGATCTACTGTATATAAGGAAAAAATAGTGATAAACTAAGTTTTATAAATTTTCTTAAGACATTAAGGCATGCATATGCACACAGGCTCTCACTGGGATACTGTTCATGTAGGTATGTTTGTATAATCATACTTCTGAGGACAATAATTTTAGCAATGTGGGTTTGAACTGTAATTGTGAAATATTCTCCCCCACCACCTGTCTTTCCCACCCCCATGCAACATGGATGGGTAGCAGTGAACTTGCAAGCTTCAGGTGGATCTCTTGATCCTGCACCAGCTAGTGGCAGGCATTCAGCCTGTGTCAGTTGTGTCTCAGTTACCTTAAATGAATATGAAGCTTTAAAAGAAAGGATTTGGGGCCATTGGTGCCAACTAGCCATATAATCCTTACAGTAAATCAGTAGCTTAAAGTACCTACCAAAACTTTGTAATATTTCAGTTCTCCTGAACAATGAGATGTGAGTTCTTGACTCTTCTCTGCAGGTATCGCAAAGGCTTTGAACTCCAGCCAACTCTGTATTCTGGAATTAACCTTGCAGTTTTGCTGCTTGTTGCAGGACAACAGTTTGAAAGCTCAATGGAACTGAGAAAAATAGGTAAATACCACACACAGTGCCACAGACAAGTGTCCTGCCTCTCTCCCTATGAAGAAAACAAAATACTTACAACGATGGGTTGCACAGACAGAAAGGTGGTTCCAGTTTTTTTGTGGTGGGGCCTGGATGGCAGTCTAAAGCACAGGGATCTCAAAGGCACATTTTCCTTCTGGCTGCCTTGGAGCAGCTTTCTGGTAACATTGCCCATCTAAAGGGCCCCAGAGATGGGAGAACAACAAAGGACCAACTTCAGCACCATCTGTAAACTGCCTTTACTGCACCACAGATATTATCCCATTGCAGAGCCAACAGTGCACAGAGACAGGAAGAGACAGTGTGGCCCAATCCTCCTCAGGAATGCCGGGAGAGGATCCAAAGGGTTTCTGTTGTCACTGAGTTGAGACATCCACAAGAAGTATTTCCTGGAAGGATCTCCCAGGACAGTTACTTGTTGTCTGCCTAGAGTCAGTCACACCTTCCGTGTATGTGCTAACTAAAACACATCACTTTGCATTTACAAAGAAGTCCCACCACAGAAACAGATATGCATGTTCCCAGGGTGATGATGGCTGAACACTTTATTTGGAATCTGGTCTTGTCTGAAATGCATATTTAAGCCTTAAATGTTAAGAATGCAAAGGTGGCTTTAAATCATTCCTCTGACCCTGCTCTGAGATGGACTTGTGTGAACCTCTAGCCATGCATCTCTTGTAGTAAATGCAGATGAGGACACAGATTTGTGCATCTTACACTGAGAATCAGGAGGCAGATAGCCCAGACAGGAAGCAAAAGAGGTTTTTCAGCACTGTGTAGTAGGAGTTCTGGTTTTCTGAACTGTACAGGGCGTATGATTTGCAGACCCTGCCTCCGTATTGTGCAATGTTGTTTTCTGGGGAAAACTTACTCCTCTTTATTTTCATCGGTAATGCTTAATCAGATCTTAAATTAGTCTTTTACTGATCAACTTACCAGTACAAAACACAAAAGAGTGTTTTTTACTGGTAGAAAATTATGGTTTCTAATTGAAATTTTACAGGTGTACGGTTAAACAGTTTATTGGGAAGAAAAGGAAGCCTAGAAAAAATGAACAATTACTGGGATGTGGGACAGTTCTTCAGTGTGAGCATGCTGGCAAATGATGTTGGTAAAGCAGTACAAGCAGCAGAGAAGCTTTTTAAGCTGAAACCTCCAGTGTGGTATGTGGTAGAAGGCTGTTGCTCAAGTACTAAACTACGGGGAAATAACACTAATTTAAAAAATCTTTCAGTTACATGGATAACTTAACTGGATTTTTCCATCTTAGATTGTTTGCAACTCTGACTTTATGCTCTGTTCTTTTATTATGAGAAGGAAGGGGAAAGGTACGAAATTAAGTTATCCAGCATTGTCAGGTTATATCCCATTGAAGCACGTATTTTATAAGAAAGAATTTGGATATTAGTAATGATTCCTTGTGAAGCAATTGTGAAAAGATTGTGAAACCATTGTTTTTAGAGTTCAGCTAGCTGCTGCTTCTCTCCCCCCACCATCTCCTAGCTCATCATATCCTGTCTAATCCCCATGTAACTACTTGTGTAACTATACCCATTTGCAAAAAGCCATTGTTCATGAACATCCATGTGAGCTTATGACTTAAGGCTTTGTCTAAACTTGCTATTCTTTCCAGAAATCTGTAAAAATCAACACTACCATTTCTGTTGTGGTAGCTTCTAAAACACATTTTATTTTGGATGTCTAAGTCAGTTAAATGGTTTTAGAATCTGGTCAAATTTTGTTTTCTCTCTGTTAACTCACTAATTCAATACATTCTAGGTACTTGAAATCATTAGTTCAGAATCTGATGTTAATTCAGCGTTTCAAGAAACTCACCATAGAACATTCTCCTAAACAAGAAAGATTGAATTTCTGGCTAGATATAATTTTTGAGGCAACGAAAGAAACAACTAATGGATTGAGATTTCCAGTAAGATGCTGTGTCCAAACAAGTTTTGTATGTTTTATGTTTCTGGATAGGATATTACAAGAACTGAAGGACTCTAAACATAATACTTAAAAACTTAACTGCCTGTTATTTCACTGCATGAACCAAACACCTGTACTCTCTTAATCTTTATGCTATAAAAAGAATTAACCCACCACCCTAAAAGCATTCTAAGAAATACTTATAAGTCTCCTATAACAAATTATAATAATGCTATTCTGTTGTTCATAAGAACGCAGATTTTTCCTGCCTTGTCTTGCCCTCCTGTCTCCCTTGAAAAATTTTCAGGCCTTGCATAAAAATTACTTTTTGTCTATATCTGAGCATCTGAAGATACTGTAGTGGTTTATTAAGGAAAATTGCTCTCTGTTTTCAGGTTTTGGTGATAGAACCGACTAAAGTCTACCAGCCTGCCTATGTTTCAATCAACAGTGAAGCAGATGAGAGCTCTCTGTCTTTGTGGCATGTCTCTCCCCCTGAAATGGTAAAACTGTCAGCAAGTGTTTTCAATGTACTGATTCATTGTATATAAAGTAATTTTTCACATGTAGATTTTGGAGCACTTAACAATAATTTGAAGTTCACTACATTTCTGTGAAGCCCAAGCCTCAGTATCTCTTTTTGTGCAGATACAAAACATGACATTTTACAGAGAACGTGAAAGGAGTGGCTATGATTAGAAATCAAGTGGTTTTGATGTCATTCACATTTAACTTATCTTAACCACATCTCTTAGAAGTGCATTTGGTCTGCTCATAGTATTTCTCATTAGAATTCCGTGATTTTAGTTAAGATGCAGGTCAAAGATTAAATGTAAAGATAAAGCTAGTGTTGTGTTCAATGTTTTAGGCATTTTAAGCTTTTGCAGTTGTAATATTAGAAACTGAAAAAAGTGTCAAGAAATAAAATATTTTGTGTCTTGGATTATTGGATAAGGCACAGCAGATTAAAAAAGAGTAGGCATAATTATGGACAGTGTCAGCTCTTAAAAATGAGAAATTATTTTAGTTTCACATTGAAAGACTTGAAATCAGCAATGTATTTTGCCATACTTTTTAGCATTAGAACAACACAGATGGAGAATAGACTAAAACTGTAGAGAAACAAAGTGTGGAAAAGAAGCATATTGGAGCAGGAGGGGACCACATAATTACCTGGATCTGTGAACAATTTTTCCAGGATTGTTCTACTTCACTGTTTCAGGTGAATGTGTCTGACATAACTTTGCCTTATGGAACAAATTTTTGGTGCATATCTGACATTGCTAAATAAGATCCAGTTATTAGTTATTAGGCTGTAATTAGATTTATGGAGGGCTGCAGTCCTTTACACATTAGGCTGTCTTTCCTCTGTTTTGCCTCCAGTGTGTTCCCTGGGCCAAAGCTGTTGGCTCAAAACCTCTTAGGGAGAAAAGTAAATTTGCCTTTCCCTTTGGGCCTAGATGAGAGTAGGGCATAGTCTGCTCCATGTTTAATGTGAAATATAGATGTATTGCATCAAAACATGATGTTTTGTAAACTGTGCTGCACAATTTATCCTTCAAGTTGAATTTACATGAGGAAATGCAGCCTTTGCTTCCACCCTGTTCTGTTTATGTTTGTTTTTTCTCAAGTGAGTAAAATATATGAGTTCGTTATGCATGTTCTAGTCTTATTTCAAAATATGGGGGTGGGGGGGGAAGAAAGAAAGAGAAAGAGAGACATGTTGGAAAACCTTTCTTTTGCTTAACATGCTGTCACTTAGTTTTCAATATTAAGTCAAGGTTAAACTGTGGTTGATTTTATCCCTTTGTTCTTTACAGAAACAGATTCATGAATGGAATTTTACAGCTTCTTCCATTAGGGGAATAAGGTTGGTATGTCAGTAAACAGTTCAGTGTCTTTTTGTGTATGTTTTATATTTCCCTTAAGTGGGAAATCTGGATTCTACCTTACAACTCTCTATTTCAATGGCCTGTTATAAAAGCTTGTTCTGTCCAACCTGCCTTGAAATGTCACAGAAGAGTTTGCCTTTCCATGCCTGGGCAGAGTTGTACATTTCTCATAGGAACACTCAGATCTGAGAAGGGTATTGGGTGTCTGTATTCTCTGGTAGACTTCTTGGTTTTCTGTTGTGTAACTGATGCGTGTAGATTTTTCTGAATGTTTCACTGAAGTTATTGCCATCTCTGCATTTAAAAACATGGAGGGCAGAAGGAAAGAACAGCCCTTGGCACTTCCTGCTTCCTTCCATGAGAAGGCTTCATTTTCCTTTAAGTAAAGGGGAAAACATGGTATCTGTTTTCTGTTTGGAATTCAGAAATGCTTCTGATACAGCTTTATTTAAATACCTGCTAGCTAAAACTTGAATTATTAGAGAACTAATGAATGAGACATAAATGTAGTTTTTGCTATGGACAGAAAAGAATTCTTAAGCTGAAAGTAGACTACTAGTGGAGTTTCTCAAGGACTAACCTTTAAATAGTTAAGACAGTTCCATTTTGTGATGATTAGATTAATGAAAACACTAGTCAAAAGTAAATGGGTCAAAATATTAGTACCAAAAAAATCAGAATATTACATAGAGAAAACAGGATTGTTCTGAGAACTGAAAGGGTAGAACATATTCACATTTGGTGTTAATAATTCCAAAGTGCATGACTACATTTAGAAGGTAGATTATGTATATTAAGTTGGGCTGCTTTGCTGCCAGAAGGGTGAGAGACAGAATACCAAGAGAGGAAAAGAAATTAAACCTATCTCCTCTCTGAATTATGCAGGCTGCAGCTAAGAACCAGAGGAACTGTAAGTACAGGGAACACCAGGTGGGCTTTTGCCTTCTCTCTGAGCTCTTGAGTCTCTACACTGGTGCATCTGGCCTTTATCGGGATGTAAATGACTGTTGCCTGGGGCCACTTGTGTGACTGCACAAGCTTAAGTGCTTGACAAACCTTCTGATTCAAATACAAGATGAAATTCAGATATCTAATGGGTTCTGTAGTTCTGAAAGGAGAGGGCTTCTAGGCTTTGATATTGACTCAGGGTGCCTGAAGTTTTAGGTCCCAGGCTTACCTTCCCTAAACTTGTATAATTTGCCTAAGCAAGTAACCTCAGCGAAGAAGTATTTCTCTGACTAATGGGAGTGGTGGTTGAAAATGTAAATCTGTGGATTTGGACAAAGATTCTATCATAACTTCAGTCTTCTAAAAGAAAAGCAGGCTTTGGTTTAAATGAATTTTACATGGTACTTTATTCTATTACTCCAATGCAATGTGAATTGCTGAAGTCTGTGGAACTGATTGAGAATAATTCAGCATAAAGTTTCTGTACCACATTAATTACCTTTAGTCAACACAATGCACAGAAATTAATCTTTGAGAAAGATAACTTTAATCAAAAGGAAGCAAGCAATTAATTTCATTTGCTTTGATTTTTAATCACTGCTGAGTGATTAAAAAATCACTGCATTACAAAGCTCAAAGAAGCAGTCTTTTTAAAATTTAGTGGAGTTGGATGTTTGCTTTGTATGTGACAGCTTTAAATTACTATACTTTTGAAATTGAATTAGTTTTTAAAAAAATGTGGTTTCACTTAAAATACATTCTATCAAAACTCTTACACTGTATTTATACTAACCAATTCATCTTATATATCCCATAAATTACAATGTTTATAAGGCAGTATTGTTACTTAGATACTGTCTTGTCTATCCTATATTTGTCCCTGGAAGAATCATCTTGCTTTGTCTCTTACTTCTGAAGTCAGATAGATATGTGCTTGTTTGGCTTGTTAGAGTGGAAATTGCTGTACTAAATGAAACTAAAGAATGGCGTAGTGTTATTTGCACCTATTTCTAGAAAAGTCTTCAGGCAAAATTCGGATTTTTTTTTAACATTATCCATGTAGCCCTTAATGATGCTTCAACAGGCAACACCAATTGTTGATGTAACATGTGGTAACTTTACTACAGTGTAGTCCTGTATTTTAAGGAATTGGCTCAGCAGGAGATAAGCAAAACAGAAGAGTTTGACTGAACAGATCAGGCAAGAAGCTAAGAAATTTTATGAACTTAAGGCACTAAAATACCTTGAGAAGTCTAACAACGTGGGATTATGTAGCAAAATACTGAAGTGCAAATGGTTGGGATAAGTGGTTAATTCTTAGATTTATTTTCATAGTGATACTGCGTGTTATGGCATTTCACTTTTTGCTTCAGTGCATCTAGATGGGATGTATATGACACTGGCAAGATATGATAAGCAATAAATAATCCCTTTTTCAGAATTATTGCTGCAATTCGGAGCAAATATTGATCATCTCAAAACTTGTTTAACAGTTTTAACGCCACAAAAAGTATAGACTGAGAAGTATCTGTTACACTGTTGGTATTTCCCAATTCAGTTTTATTGTAGGAGCAATTATAAAAACCTAAAGTACTTTTCAATCTTTAAGGAAAGGTTTTCTGCATAGCTAAATTAGTGTCAGAGCAATTCACTTTCCATTGAGGTGTCATCAAGTACCAAGGAGTCTGATGGAATTGTGTAAAAGTAGAAGCAGAGGTGAACAACAAACATCAATGTACCTCAGGTAAACTAGTGTTTTACCAAAGTAAGCAGCAGCTTATTTAACACACTGGAGATAGGATTATAGAATATATAAATAAGCTAGAAAACCCCTAGTTATAATGAAAATATATATAATTACATACTGCTTCTCTGAGGTAATTAACTGTAAAAAAGATGTTTAAGTGTTCATAATTTAAAAAAAAACCCTCCTCCTTGCCCTATTTCTTATAATGGTTCTACCCAAAATAACATTTTCCTAATGTGATTTTTACAGCATTTCCAAGTTTGATGAACGATGTTGTTTTCTTTATGTCCATGATAACTATGATGACTTTCAAATCTACTTTTCTACAGAAAACCAATGTAGTAGGTGAGTTCAGTTTGTGTGGGTGTTGCATGCCTCATCTATATCCTAAATCAAATTGATTTAATAAACATTGAAAACCTGTATTTTTGCTTGAGAAACAGATTGCTTCTTCATTTATTTTTTCTTGATGAAGAAGCAATGTAAACTTGGTGATACTTAAGGTGTTTAGAGCATTTTACTTCCTGTGTGATTCTTATTAGTTTATCTATAAATCATTATGTCTGAAAAAAGGCTTAACCAGCTTAATCTAAATTACAGCTATTATCTTACTTTTCTTTATCTTGTCCATGCCATGTAAAGTGCTACATTGTTTCAGGTTCCCTTATGTGTCTGTTCAGTTTGATTTAAGTAAGAGTGTCCAAGTGTAAGGAGAAATTCTAACTTATATTGTGTCACAGATCCTTATTACTGATTGTACCTGTAGTTAAATATTTTCTGATGACCTGTTGTCTCTAAAAAGTAAGCAGGCTAGCTGAATTTTAGGCCTAAATCCTTACAGACCAAATTCTGACTTGTTGCTGTTAATTGCAAGTACACCTTCTGAATGATGTAGGAGGTAGTTGTTAATACACTTAGGTTTTGGAGTGTAATGGTATATTCACTATTTCTGGCAACAATTACTACTTCTGTATTGCATGGAATAAACTCTGGTTAAAGAAAATGACTAGCTTTGCAGAGTGCATTGCATAAGAGGTAGGAAACACTAAAATTAATGTTACCTCCTCAGCCTTTATTTGGCAGTGCAATTTGTGTGTCGTGAAACATGGTCACATTTTTCATGTTGTATTCAGCTCAAGAGATGTGTCTCTGTGATTTAATGAAAGAGATGTATGAAATGAAATGATGAATATTTTATAATTTTTAAAATAATTGTTAGCCATTTATTGTAGAATTTGTAAAAAATTAGTGGCTCAGGCAGGGAGCTACAGGAAAAAATGTTCTTGTACTTGAATATCTCCACCCAAGAGAACTAGAAATTAGTTAAAACCCTGTTCTAGCCACGTCACTAATTTTATACTTTTGGCTTTCTGGATGCCTGACAAAAAGCTACATCTGATTTTCTGAAATACTGAGTAATCAGACTTGCAGCTAAACATGTACTGAAAAAGTCTTCGAGTTGAATCTACCAAGATTTTACTATGCAATTGCAATAATAAGTAACTACTGCTTTCTGCTACAGCAAATAAAATCATTTTATAAATAATGAGGCTTTTCAGTGTGTGTTTAATGTTCTTCATCATTTAAAATGGGATAAATATGGAGAAAGTCAGTAAGAAAAGAAAGCTGTAAACATGCTAGTTGATTTATTAGCTTGAAAGCAATGCCCAGCTTGCAAGAATCTGTTTAGTCTGCTTCCAAAAGGGTATTCTTCTTTGATCTTGTGTTATGTGTTTCTTTTTTAGATTCTGTGGTTTGGTGAAAGAAATTTTGTCTGATGCAGCTGGCAATACTTTGGAACTAGAAGGAGAAATAGATGGAGACACATTAGAGGTATGTCAAGGATAAAAGATCTAAGAACTCTGAAACTTGTTCTCAGTCTTCCCTGCACTTTCATATCAGTATAGTAGAAAGATCAATAGCATTTAAACTCCTTAATTATATATGAAATTTAAATTCTTTCAAATTTATTTGTACATGAGATTTGCATTCATTTGAAAAAACACACATTTTTTAATGAATTGGGCCCGTTACTACTGTAAACTATAAATCCTTAATGAAATGTGTTATTTTGTTTGCATTCTCTTGCAAACAATCTATAGATAAGAATCAACCATTATCAGCTAGCTCAAGTCGATAAAAAAGATAAAATATTAAATAAATTATAAGAAAAAGGTACTTTAGTTTTTCTACCTGGTACTTGATACCATTACTACTCCAGATAATTTCATTTGACATGCTTCTGTCCCAGAGATATTGAAGGTATTTAGGATCAGGTTAATACACTGTGCTTTTTTTCTTATCACTGTAACATCCATGTTAGGAATCCAGTAGCTGTAGGCTTTCTTTATAATTACTACAGAGGGGAAAAAAGGAAAAAAACCACTTGGAAAGGGTTATTCACATTTCATGTGGCCTCAGGGTGGGATAGGTGAATCCGTGTCTTTGTAAGAGAAAGTGACTTATAGCAGATGTCCACATTTGTAGAATTAAATACATACCCTGTATTTATTAATCTTCATTTTATTTGTTTTGAAATCTGAAAAGGCACCATAGAAGGTAGGTTGTAAGTTTCTTTCGTGGACGAAAAATTTAATCAATCTGATTAATGAGCATGAAAACCCTCCAGTGGCTTGTTTGAGCTGGGCATCTTTCTGATTGTGTCTCATTCCAGAAATTCTCTTAGGCTGACAATTCAGAGCAGCTCTTCATGGTAGTGAGCTTTTGTAGGATTGAGGCTTCAGGGGAGGAAAAACAAAATATAGAACTCTCTGCTGTACTGTTAAATGTAGTTGCATATTGTGGGAAAGATGAGTTTTTGCACTGGAGTTTGTTTGACCACAGAATTCTTTCCCCAAGCAAAAAGGACAAATATGCACATCTGTAAAGCCCAGATTAATACATTCATCTGTGGCCTTGACACAACTTCAGGGCTCTGCCTTGGTACAGGCAGGGTATTATCTATAGCTGCAGATCTTCATATTACATAATTATGTACTCAGCTAATAGCAGGAATATCTCCACACAGCACAGTCTGTTCAGCTTCATCTCAGAGGATTTGAACTCATCGTGGCTTGAGCCTTTCAAAAACTAAAAATCACCTGACAATGCATAGCAGGAAGCAATCCTGCATGAATGAATGGCACGTGGAGATGTGACTACAGAAATTAATTTTAAATCTTTGAGCTATATCTTGAAGTTTTCACAGTTGTCACCTTGTACTTACTGTCATACGTTAGGACACCAAAACAGAAATCAGGATTTCTGAAGGGGAGAAACAATTAGTTTAGTGTATAAGTGAAGAAAGATACTTAATGCCTTCCTGCAGCTTGAAATATTACATTTAAGATGTGACAATGAGGGAAATGCAGCTTTGTGTGGTCTTGATGGGCTCCACTAGTACAGAGAAAACAGTTCTTACTGTTAATAAACAAGCTTTTTTTGTATTTGGGGAAGAGACAAAAACAACCTCCTGCAAGGTCTGGGGGAAGAAAATCTGATTTCAGTCAGAATCCTTATGAGAATGTTGTCACAAGGGGTTGTCTGTTTTATGTATAAACTGCAGTCTAATTTTACAGCTAGCAAGTATTTTGAAGGAGTGTGAATGTTGCAGTTCCTTTGGGCTTGGGGTATTCACTTCTGTATATTGATATGAAGAAGTTCCTATCACTTTAAGAGTACCTGCTGTACCCCAAATAGGATATTCTAGAGAACACTCTGCCCTACAGAAGGTCAGATATGAACATTAGTTTACTTGTACCTACTGGTTGGATTTCACAGCCAGCAGATTGCTTATTCTGATTTTTGGCAACCGACATTGGTTTATTCAATATTTGTAGCTGTTGGGATGAGAAGAGGCAAATGTAAAGTGACATCAAGTATATACAAATCTATTAAACTGTCTACTAACTAGCACTGAACTCTAAATCCCGACAATTTTCATGTATCATGAGACCCAGAGTGGAGAACACAGATTTCTCCACGGTAATTAAAGGGTTGGCTTAGGACCAGTGTGTTGCAGATGGGGTTGCTGTCAATCCTAAATTCTGCAATGTGACTGCTGTCTTTTTTCTGCACAGTTTTATGTCATATGATAGCTGTGAAAGCTGGATATGCTCCTAGCAAAGAACCTGGCAAGTTTTGCATATGGCGTTTTGGGTCAGTTATGCCTGTCGTGTAACGAGATTATGTTGTGAACTGTGAAGTGCTGAAATGTGGTAAATGGAGCTGTGCTAAAGCTGTACTTGCTCCAGTTTAGTTCCACTGAGCAGAATATGCTGTTAGGATAAGCGACAGATGGGTTTCCTTTAGCACATTCCATACAGCAGCATGAAACTTGCTGTCTTTGCTGAGGTGCAGGGGGGAGTGTCAGTGACACGTGGACACTTGCAGCAGCAGAGCTGCAGCGTGAACTGGGAAGGCACATCAAAGGAATTCTCCAAGGCTGCATTCTGTGTCAGGGAGTCACATTGGACAATGCAGAAAAAGTGGTCATTGACAGAAAAGTGAGTGGTTATGGCCATTGTAAAAAGTTTTATTGCTTATTTTTTAATAGGGAAGTCACATGAGGCCACAGAGAATACCCTGCAGTTTTCCCATACCGGACATCCTCTTAGATGTGGGAAGATACTAGGGGAGACCTGTGTACTCCTGACAATATCTGAGACTATGAAATTGTGCAGTTCCTTTCATTCTTTAAAAGTTCCCAGATTTGGATCATGGGTGTGCTGTTCAACCCAACTTCCATAAGAAATTTGGTTTTATATAGTGTCTGGGGTACACTTTCATTAAGCATCATTCACTCCTTTAGAGTTAGGAGAGTTCTGTCACAAGGTGACTATATGAGGTGGTGTAAATTAGTGTAGCTTTATTGAAGTCAGTGAACCAGCATTGAGTTACTAAGTTGGAAATATGACCCAACATATTTCAGCAGCAGTGGAAACCACCATTATATTTAATAATTCATTGACCAGATGAACATTTTTTTCTGCCCTTTGGAAAAATCTCATTGTGAGAGGGTATGTCCTGGGGCAACTGTATGGTCCAGTTACTTTTGTAACCAGTTATTCATGTAGCCACTAGTTTCAAAATTTTAGGTTATGTTCCAAATATTTACATTTTCTGAAAGCTCTGTCAGCAGTTCTTAGAGATGATACATGAATGGGTTCTTTTGACAGCACTGTTTCATTGAATTTGGTTTATTGGTATGTTCCTTGTTTGGATGAATGCATCCTTCTCAAAGTTGGTTAAGGAAGGTTGTATTACAAAACAGGTAAGATGGAAATTTTACAAGTTGTGTAAAGCACGAGGTGGGTGGGTAACCTGCTGTCCTACAGCTGCACTGCAGCAACCCCTCTGTGCTGTGTTAAACTGGAGTTAAGGCTCTCTGAAATGTCAAATGTTCGTGATAACAATTTCTGTGCTGCTTTATTTATCTTTTCTGCTTGCAGTATGAATATGATTATGATGAGAATGGTGACAGGGTAGTTCTAGGGAAAGGTACTTATGGAATAGTTTATGCTGGAAGAGACCTTAGCAACCAGGTCCGAATAGCCATCAAAGAAATACCTGAGAGAGACAGCAGGTAAGACCTAGTTCATTGTAATATACACACTACAAACAAAAATGCAGTTGTTATTTTGAATACTTTGCTCTTCTTAGTATGTGTTTCTGTGTGGTTTGTTTATGAAATCCCAATATACTGAAATTCAGTCTTCTTAGTATGTGTTTCTGTGTGGTTTGTTTATGAAATCCCAATATACTGAAATTCAGTTACTGCTTTCCTCCTACTATCCAAAAGTGCCTTTTTGAGAATAAAGACTTTGTATTTTGGGGGAAATATATATTATATATCATAAATATGACAGTTTAATAATCTGTGACATTCTAGAAGACATACCTTTGGTTTTAGGTTGCAGTTGCATCTCATTTGTATTCTTTTTGGGGAGGGTGGAAAGCATGAGAGGAGCTCTGGAGTCAAGGACAGTGCTATGTATTGCTATAGAAGACACATAAATTCTTAGAGAGCATGTTTATCTGGTTCCTCTGAGATCTGTCTCTGTACTTTTTCGGAATAGGCTGTGAAGCTTGCTGCATTTTAAGGTCATGGACAAGATATTTGCTGAGAATTGGAGTGGTATCCCTAAAATCCATTCTGTTGTCAAACTAGCATTTTAGCATAGCCTAGAACCTTTTCCTGCATGATGAAACAGTCCTTGGTTCTTTTTTTTTAATAGGTATTCTCAACCTCTCCATGAAGAGATAGCACTGCACAAATATTTAAAGCATCGGAACATTGTCCAGTATCTTGGATCTGTTTCAGAAAATGGATACATTAAGATTTTTATGGAGCAGGTGCCAGGAGGTTTGTATCATGCTGAGTTTGGTCTGCCAAAGGAAAAGCATTTGGGACTCCAAACTGACTGAAAGTCAGCAGATAAGCACATAATGTGTTTGTGCACTCTGTATGGCTTTTCTAATGTCCCATTAAATGTAAACATTGGGACATTGAAAATCCTTTTTCTCATAGAAGGAGCAAATTTGAAGAGTAATAGGTCTCAGTACCCTCTCCCCTTTCGAAATAATTCTAAACCTGTAGAGAAGTCATTAAAAGTACTTGTTTTCAAATACTCATGTGTTATAAAATAGTGGAGTTAGAGCTGTGTAGTCCATTGAGCTCAAGTGTCTGAATGATGACTGGAGCTTTCAGTGTAAGTTTCTCTTTGAGCAGTAGCACTGATTGAACCATTAAGTATTGATTTTTAACTGCTATGTACAAGGAACTCCTATTCCATAGGTAGATTAGAGATAAAAGTGAGATATGTTCCTTGTACATTATTTCCAGTTTCACTCCTCCAGCCTTCTCTGCTGGAAGAAGAGGATGCAAAATTTCTTTGTAACCTCTCTACATTGTTTCCATCTCCATTTTGCTATTTACTCTTCAGTGTCAAGGATGTATCTGAATGAGTGTTAAATTTTGCATGAATTTAATTTGCAAAGTAAAAACAGAAATAAGAAAAACGGGGGGAAAGTTCAGGTTTTCTAAGAAAGGTCCAGACAAACATCCAAAATGTAATTAAATGCATCCATCACATTTAGGGATGTAGGGAAATTATTTAGTTTTTGAATCCCTGTGACCCTATCACCTAACAGCTGAGACACTTTGACCTGCATGTTGCGTGCAGATGTGATGAAATTATACCAACATTTTCACTTGTTTTCCCACACTTGTTAACAATGTCAGTTGGTGTTCTTTCCTGTTCATATATGCACAGTAAAGTGTGCTGTGATTAGTTGCTAATGGCAAGATATTACTGAACTAATTGAGATATTTTAAACTCTGTAGCCTAAAAAGGAACCAGCTGTTAAGATTATGTGAAATTCTTTGAGGAAACTACTTTAGAAAGCTGTTGGTGTGGACTGAAAGTTCCTTTATCTGAATTTTTCAGGCCTTAAGTAGATCTACTGTGCTTATTTTGCACTCACTAAGCAGAACTGTTCTTAATTTTGCCTCATGATTTAGATATTTGTGTTATTTAAAGATTAGTTTTATTAGAATTGGGGATGTGTGAATGGCCTATCTCCTACTCTGAACATCCATTCAGGGTTTTTTTTCAGAAGCTTTCTTTCCTGTCTCTGAATATTGCCAGAAGTTCATCCCATATTTGTGAAGACAAGGCTCTTTCTGTTTTGGATTCTACCCTCCCTGCCTCAGGAAAATCAGTTTGTCTTTGCCCATACCCGTGATTCATGAAGTACAATGTACAACATGGCACAGTGTTACCTTTAGTCCTTATTTCATTAAGGGCTACATGAGTGCTGGCTGTAGTCTCAGTAGTTGTTACTGTGAAGCGAGGGGGATGGATCCAGCTCTGTCAGAACATTTATTCTTTTTCTGGGAGTAGAATCTGACCTGGCAAGTAAGAAATTACCAGTCCAGAACAGCAGCAAATTATTTGCTTTAGGTGATCTAGCAAGAATTTGGCTTAATCATAGGTACTGCTTTTCTTTTATATTATGGTGCTGAGCAAAGGCTTCATCCAGACTTACCTGTTTCATGTTAATTTGGAGTGTATCTTGATACACTTTCTTCTTAAACTCCTGTAGGCAGCCTCTCAGCTCTCTTAAGATCTAAGTGGGGCCCAATGAAAGATCCTACAATTAAATTTTACACCAAGCAGATTCTGGAAGGCCTCAAGTATCTCCATGAGAACCAGATTGTACACAGAGATATAAAGGTAACTTTTCCTTTTGTATGTCTTGTTTGATTTGTTTTTTGTCTTATTTACTTCAGTTAGTTTTGGTCTAATCTGAAGTGGAACTTTTAATAGGATTTCATAGAAGCTGAAAACAAAAGGAAAGCATAAACCAATTCCTTCTCCTGGTGCTCCTGGAATATTACTTTGTAGAAACATGTATTACAGAGATAAGTGCAAACTTGAAGGAGTATTGAGATTGAGAATCTGTATTTATCTGTCTCCCCTCCCTGTTCACTGCCTCCCTCCCTCCTTCCCTCTCTCCTCCTCCACCCTCATCTCCTCCCCTCTTTCCCTCTCCTATCCAAACCACAGGGGGACAATGTTCTGGTGAACACCTACAGCGGCGTGGTTAAGATATCAGATTTTGGTACTTCCAAAAGGCTGGCAGGAATCAATCCCTGCACTGAAACATTTACAGGTGAGATTAATCTAGCAGAGTTTATAAGGGTTTTCATGACAGGTTTAGCATTTGAGCCAGGAGGCTCTTTGGCTTAGTGGTGAGAACATTATTGGGTCTATGTTTACAGGGGAGAGTAAAAGGGAGTGTGATCACCATAAACACAGGCTTGATAGCTTTCTTCACTTTTGTTTTTTTAAATGTAAACCTCTTTCATTTTACTTTTTGGGGGTAAAAGCTTTTCTTCCGAATGTTCATTAGGTAGCGATTGATTGCTGCAATTAAATCTAGAAACCCTTGAATTTAGCAACTTTTTCATTTAACAATCTTGATATTAGTACACAAGCACACATGCACAATTTCTAGATGTATGTTTAAAGGTGCAGAAAACCAAACTCAAACTTGTTAACACTTTCAGTTTTGAGGTATTAATTATAAAACCCAACCAACTGGCTAACAACAGGGAAAAGAAAAGTTTACATGAAAATTTTAGTCTAATGCGTTACAGAACAGCTTTCAATAGAACAAGGTTTTAAAGACTTGTAATATTCAGGGAAAACAAAAATTGCTGAGCAAAAGGGGAAACTCCACATTAAAAAATTAATATGTGGTCACATAGTTTCTGTGATCAGTGGATGTGGGTAACACAGTGGTTTTGCTGGTTATATGGCCTTATGCAAAGGCTGATATCACAAGCCTCTTACTTGCCTGCAGTTTGAGTAAATAGACAGACAAAGCCATTAGTCATGGATGACTTCAGAGTAGAAGACAAAGATAACAACTTTCACTTAAGTGAAAATCAGGACTTCCCTTTATCTCTTTGGTGGTGTGTCTGCAGTTCTTCCAGCTTTCTTACAAAAGGAGGCCATGAAAATAAAATTAAGGTTCTGAAGTAACTTTTTCAGTTATTTTTACTCATTATCTCATTAATACTCATTATCATTCTCTTTGCCTGTATTTTACATACTCCTCAGTGACCTTTTAGCAACTGATTGTCAGTAGGGATGATATATGGAGAAATGATATCTAAAGAAAAGTCACCATACTGTAATAAAAGGAGGTAACTCTTTCCTTGTGCCCTTCTTCTTTGTTCTCTTGCGATTTTTCAGCCCTATTTGTGCCTTTGAGATGTAATTTGCCATGTGAATAAATACTTAAGTAATCATTTTGGATTTAAATCAGTAAGTAGGTAACTATACCCCAGAGGACCTTAAAAGGTCTCTAGTTTTGTTCTGTAACCCAGAACATAAACCCTAGATTTTAGGCATTATGTAATAAAATCACGTGGTTTGAAGAATCAGACTTCTGACGGTTTAAACATTACGTCCCTCCATTCAAGACACACAGCCTGAGGGCAAAGCTGTGGCTTGAACCTTCATTCTGCAGCAGTCACACTCAATGAACATATGAGACCCTTTTATCTTCACCATATGTTCATTACTTGATAGGTCACATCTCTACCACACTGTAGTTTTATTGCATTCCTAAGAAGAAAAAAAAAATTAATTTAAAGATGTCATAACAAAGCTGAACGAAATTCATGTGGAGAAAAAACTAGTATTCAAAACACTCTCAACATATAGACATTTCTGCTGGTGGTGATGTGGGCTCTTCCTGTAAAGACCTCAATAGCTGTGTTAGTAAATGGTTCAATAACAGCGGTACCAAATTGGCTTTTATTTAATTTTTTACTGTACTGTTCTATATCAGTATTATTACAGTGTTACACTCAGATTGTCTACAGGCAGGATCTTATTTTGTCAATATGTATAGCTTCAGAAATTCTAACCAGTTGGTGGTTTGGGGTGTTTTTTCTCTTTTTTTTTTTTTTTTTTTTTTTTTTTTTTTTTTTTTTTTTTTTTTTTTTTTTTTTTTTTTTTTTTTTTTTTT
>VZUI01050309.1:0-36684 GCA_013401135.1 Cettia cetti
CGCGGGGCAGAGCCGGCACATGGAGCGGCGCCAGCCGCGCCACCACAGCTGCCGCCCGCCCCGGCCCCGGCGTAGCAGGTACCGCGGGGCGGGGGGGTCCCGGGCGGGCACCAACCCCGGCCCCCGGGGCGAGCGGGGGGTCAGCCCCGGGCGGCTGCGGTGCGCGGGTGAGGAGGGGCCGCGAGGAGCCGGTGCTGCCGCGAAGTTGCCGGGCGCGTTAAGTGGGAGACTGCGGAGCCTGGTCATCCCATCCAATCCCATCCCATCCTTTTCTCCCCCTTCTCCACGTCCCGCACTTCTTTTCTTTTTTCTTTCTTTTTTTTTTCTTTTTTTCTTTTTTTTTTTTTTTCTTTTTTTAATTTGAAAACATTGAACCGAACATACAGCTCGGGTGTAACCCAGGCGGTTTAGAGTGCTTCCTTAAAATTTCAGAGATGAGTAGCCATGAGGAGCTGGCCGAGGAGTATTCATTGATTCAAATGCGGATTGGTCTGTGTTCTCCTCGAGTCAGCTACAGCACTTAGGTTCAGTCAAACCCCGCGTTCCGAGTGCTTGCGCCTGTAGTTTTCAGATGGGAGGCAGGTACGGAGGTCGTAAAAACTATTAGGAAATTGTAAAATTAGCAGCCCCAGTGCGCTTGAGGGGAACGGCAGTAGAGAAGTTGCTGACTTCCGAATAGCGGTGGCACCAGAAGTTTTCCTCCTTGCCGTACAGCCTGTCACAGCTGGAGGGTTTTTTTCACCCTGCTCCGCAAAGTTACCCTCTCTGTGAAGGGACGGTTTCGCACTGTTGTCGTTGCTAAAGAAGATGCGAGCAGTTAGAAACTGTGTGTGTGAAGAAATGAGTTCCCACTGCAGCAGTCGGTTCTAAGGAAACTTTAAATTTTGTGCTTCAAGAAACCTGATTACTTCTTGGATTGCTTTTCTACCTTGGTTTAGAAGGTATGGTATCACTGCCAGACATTGTACAAAGCATTCTGCTTCCAAAATTGTCAATAATACTGTGTCAGAAAATTTTGTAGTGTATGATTTTAAATTATCTCAAATAAGTGATGTTCTGTGGGATGGAAGAATTTTTAGACCTGTATGGCCACTGGCTTAAACTATGTAAATTGTTGTAAAGGAATATTATGTTATTTCTTTTTAGTTTTTTTTTTTCTGTTTTTTTCTTATTTCTTTTTTTCCTGCCACTTAATCTTAGTGCAAGAAGTGTTTTCAAGGACTTTGTGTGGAGGCTAGAAGTTAGATTTAGAGCTTCTTGACTATGTATTTTTCTTTCCGATATCTGGAGGTACCAAGGTTACATCAATATGCATTTACTGTCCAGATGTCCAAACGCTACCCAAGTTAAATAAACCAGGTATATAATCCCGATTATATTTTGTGCATTCATATTAACAAGCCATTTTCTAGACTTAAACAGTTTAGTTTTAAAATTTGAAGCTGTAATGCATTGTAAGGTCCAAATCCTTTAAAAAGACACGCTTTTTTAGTTTCAGTTGACTGCTCACATCAGATGTAACTCACGCGCACTCTGCAGCACCATGGAGTATGACTCGCTGTTAAATGTTATAAATTCTCATTGAAATGTAAAGAAAAAGCATATTAACACGCTGCATTTAGAAATAAGTACTAAAATTCTTTTCAAGTACTTAGAAATACTTTATCTGAATCAGCTAAGCAGGGGCATGTTCTGAGTGGCTTGTGGCACTGCTCTCTCACCTTGCTAGTGAATTGCAGAGTTTAAGGTGTTTGAAGGTTTAGTGAAATAGAAAAATGAAGGCTGCAATGCCTTAACTTCTGAATTTTCCAAAAAAAATTTTTGCACTTAGGTAACTTTCTTTATTTTTTGTTCTCTTCTTTACTGAGGGCAAATGTAAGTCTAAAAAGTGAGAATGGATTTGTCCATGTTACCATGAAAATGCCTCATTCATGGATTAATATAATAGTAGGTACAATAGTTGATACTGTGTCTCTTTTCTAAAAGGTTTCATTGCTCCCATGCATAGACTTCTTTCTAAAATTGGCATGCTCTGCTTTGATTTTAACTCATGTTGGTCAAAAAAATGAATAAAAAACACAAGATATACTGCTTAGAGTGCCTTATGTCCCCACCCCCTCAATTCTTAGCATAACTCTACCAAGTTTTTGTTAGATGGCTGTATGCCTTACTTCTTTATCAAAGTCTTTGATACTGAAGCCTGAAGACATGAGAAACCAAGTGCAGACCATGTACAAGACCAAGAACTCTTAAAACAGTTTGCGTCCTTATGATAGCTGTGTGTAGGAGAACTGCAGGGAGGAAGTGTCCGACATATTGTAGAGCTCTGCACTTTACATAGTTCATATTTCTATTATCCCAGACTTGTTTCCAGCCTTAAAGATTTTCTCACAAATCTTACTATTGGTGACTACCCATGTGCTTTTTTTTTTCTTTTGAGTAAAGCATCTGAAACTCAGAACATGATACACTGCAAGTTGATGAAAAAAATATAAATAGAAATTATATCCCAAATTATAAGGTAAATTTAAGATGAAAGCCAAGGAGAAATCAGATTTATCCACTGAGTGAGAAGACTGACCAGACTGAAGTCAATGGAAGTCTAATGCTGGACATCCCCAGCATCCAGGACTTCAAACTTAATGCACTGATCCTTGCAAGAGTCCTCTATCTACCGCGTATGGCTTCCAGGGGAAATGACAGGAACAGAGAAGCATAGTATGAAATTGTGCTGACTGTCCTAATTCAGTCAGGAAAGACTGATGGACCCTAGTATTTGAAGAGAAATCACTAATGTCTCTGGGCCAATGTAATGATGGGAGGACTGGGCAGAAGACTTTTTTCCCTTTGCCCTTCATCCTCCCAGTAACTGGAGAAGATAAGGCACTGATCCTATGTGCATCCTTTACCCCAGCTGAGTATTTCTCAGCCTGGCTACTTAACTACAAGTGAGCAAAGTGCTTTGGTGTGTTTTTGGTAGGTCCCATACTCCTGAGTTGCATTAGAGAGACAAACTTATCATATGCCTCAGACTTTCCACCCCAGCTCCCAGCTGCCATTACTCCCTCCAGGAATGATCTGGTTGCTTGTTCCCTTATATAAACATGAACAACACCTTTGTCGTTTGTGTTGCATTCAGCGTACCAGTAAAAAATGCAATAGTCTCCATCTCAGCATTACTGTAGCAGTTTTCCTTTCCCTTGTGGACCTTAATACTGAAAACCGGGTCTGCTTGCCACTTCCTTTGCATAGCAATGCAGAAATGTAACTGGATAACCAATCCACAGTTTTACAACAATGCAAACCTTCTTTCTCATCATTAAAATTGGATAACTCCAAAATGAAGCCAAAAACATTTCCAGACATATTTTATTTGAGCTTAGGTACTTTTTACACTAACACCACGATTTTGCAAAAAAACAAGGAAATGTGTCCAGTCTGTATTTTAGCAACAGAAAACAAGGGCATAATGAATTGTATGCTGTTCTGGCAGATCATTTTTGGCAATATTCTCTCAAAAAGTCCAGAAGACATCGAAAGTCATGGACCACAGCCTAATTGTGTGGCTCCTTGTCAGAAAAAACTTCCATGAAGGCTTGTGGGATTTTTTTTTTTCCTCCTATTTTATGTGCAAGAAGAGCTGGGTCCGTAAGAATTTCTGTTTTTTGGTCAAGATTCACATATGTACTTCATTACATTTTGACCAGTCATTACTTTCTAGTATTATTAGAAGTAATAGAATTAGACCAAAAAAAATCATAGTACAATAGTAGAATTTAGTGTAGCAATAATGGAATCTTGGGAAAATGTTGTCATCCTTGTGAGAGTGAAGCAGGATGCGCTGCTGGCTCCCCTGGAATTCCCCTCCCAAGTGACCAACACCACTTTTCTAGCAAGTATAAAATTACTCAGAAAGAAAGAACACTGGGATATACTATGCCAGTTGAGAAGTGGAAGATAAAAAATTCTCATCAGTATTTTCTGGAACTATAATTCTTTGGGAAGCCTTTTTAAATGCTTGAAACTCAATACAAGAGTGAAAAGAGGAAAGACCATTTCTTTACTGGTATTTTTTCTGTAATCCAAAGATTATTTTTTCTCCCCCCACCCGACACTGGAGTAGAAAAGTGTTTGGAGATGAGTGTGTAAAATGCCATCTGAAGCAAGGCAGACAGCCTCAGTCTTGTCAGCTTTTTAAAATGGCATATTTTAAACAGGGGACTACTTTA
Organism: Cettia cetti; assembly: GCA_013401135.1. Classification (NCBI taxonomy): domain Eukaryota; kingdom Metazoa; phylum Chordata; class Aves; order Passeriformes; family Sylviidae; genus Cettia; species Cettia cetti. The sequence continues at coordinate 4,230 of VZUI01050309.1, forward strand.
AATACCTTCCACTCATCCAAAGTAGCTGCAGGAGTTTTCTCTCTCCAATGGATATCCAGCAGAGTGGACTGACTTCAGCTGGAAAACTCCCCTCTTCCAAGGTCAACTGTGGCTTCTTGTCCCTACATCAATCGGTACATAAACCTAACTACAACTCAATAAAAATTTTGTTTGCTCCCTAAATTTAAACAGAATTTTGTGTACCCCTTAAGGTATGTTGCAATGCATCTTTATTAAAACCCCGACAACTTCTGCCTCACCCTTCTTCAGAGCACTGCTTCCTCCACGCTTTAAGGTGCTGAACAAGAAGAGGTTTTCCACTAAGCAGGTTACTACCAACACTCTGGTGGCTGCAAAAGTTGGTCCTAGTTCTGAAAAGATACATGCATGTTCTTAGCTTTGTTTGTACCACTGCAAATTCCTGGGGATGGGACCATGCCGGTTCGGGAGCTGCATGGCACACTCATGCTTCCTGTATAAATGCTTCCAAAGGCTGTTCAGACTGCAGGTTTGGATGAGCAGTCACACTGAAATCATCCTACTTTTTAAGCTGTGGGAACTGTCCATTCTCTTGCATATTTCACTTATTTCATGTGAAAGATTTACATTTCTTCTTCTGATCCCACTTGCTCTAGCTTTCTCAGTGAAAGAGAAACTTGCTCTGTAAGAGAGATCAGATTCCCGCTGAATTGCTTCATTTTTCTGCTTGTTTCAACTCACTGAGAACAGCAAAGCAATCGCAGTATAAAGCTGGAATTGACCATGGTGGATTGGACCCAAAATATTTGCAAAAGCAAAGTTAACTAAAATATACAGTGTGGAGGAACATGCTAATTTGCTTTAATTTTAGGAGCTATTTTTAGGTTTATTTAAGGGTAAAAAAACCACACCAATCTCTAATATGCTTATTCAGGCTGGTAATGTCCTTTAATAAACCCTAACAGCCTAAACAGTTTGAAAGGAAGTTAGGAAGCAATTCTGTGATCATGAAGCAGAGTTTCTGAAACCTTCTGTAATTCAGACAAATCAACTACTGATACATTGTAGAACATACTTGGCAATAACAATTCTCCTTTTATCTTTTCTCTATTGCATATTTAGATACACTGTGGTGAGGACATCCCACGTTTTTTAAATCAGATAAATAGATGTATACAAAAAGTACAGTTCTTCATCTGCTCTTTGCCTCCCCTTGAGTGAGAGCTCTGGAAGAATATCCAAGAGCTCGATTTGGCCTCTTGAGAATCTGCTGTGTTCTTAGATTGAGTGCCTTAATTTACACCCCTCACCTTTTATAGTCAGTTTATTTATAAGATTGAAGCCTGTGCGTTTTCTTTGTCCTGGTGAATTTATTCCACTTTTCTGCTTGATTTTTAGTGAATAAAGGTGACAGGGTTTAATGAGTTAATAAAACTTGTCCTTAATTAGGAAAATTGCATTCATATTTTTCTCATATTGTGGAAACAATTTATAATGACTCTGGTTGCAATTCGAAAACTTGAAGGAAGAACCTTTTTCATACTTGCAATGATATCAAGTCCAGTAATTTGCACGCAAAGTCAATAAAAGAATGGATTTTTTTATTGTCTCCTTTAGCAATGAATTGTTACATGAATATAGCTCAAGAACAGAAAATTCTAGGAAGAGCACATATGGAAAACACATATATGATACAAGATGCACTTTTTATCATTTGTCAGTGTTTTGAAAAAAAGAATTTCCAAAGAACTGAAAATTATGTAGGATCTCTGAGATCCTGCATACAACTTTTTTTACATCCTCACAGTTGTTCCCTAACACAGAAATTAATTTTACATGTGCCAGACATTTAAATGTTTCACATCTGCACTGTTAGCAGAGTTCTTTTCTTAATCTTGTGTGTTGAATTACAGTGCTTCCTTTATTTTGCAGACAGGAGCTCTCCATTGAAATTTCACTGTATGCTCATAATTGTATTGTCAATTCGTGTAGTTAACCAGCATTTACACTAGGCAGGAATAGAGAAATGACTGAATAAACTAAACATCTCCCTTGACTATGTAGAAAATGCTGAATACAGAATTATTGCAGAAGGAAAAAAATCGATCCACTTCATTTTAACCTTTTGTCTGTTTTAATGCAGTCCTTTAAAAGACCTGGAGGTACTTGTTTTGTTTTTGAACAGAAATGGAAGGACATTGAAGTGCTCATTACAACTCACAGTTTTCAGAAAGGACCACCCCTCACCTTGGTAGTTATTATTTACATTGAGCTGTGTGATGAGGCGGAAATTAAAAATAGAATTAAAATGGTTCTAAAGTAGAGTCATTCACAGAGATTGTGAAGTGTAGCATATTAAATTACAATAATAAAGCTAATTATCAGGTGCTTGCTGAGATATTGAATTCTTTTAATTAAAATGAGTTTGTAGAATTCTAGCAGTTTTTTCAAGAATTTGAAGATTGGTTATACAATACAGATTTCCTTTTTTCCATGTTTAACAATTTTCCTGTTGCATGTTTAACCATATTTAGCATGTTTGTACATGAAGTTACAAGCCTGTTTTTATATATATTAGCTCTTTGGTTTAAAATGAAGCTAAACTTTAAATCCTTTTAGAAAGTTGTCTTTATTCGCCTCTTCTCTTGGTTATTGCCTTATATTCCTTGACTTCCATGGATACAAGAAGCTTGGTTCTGCTAGGTCAAGACCCGCTGGTGCAGTTAGAAATGCAGCTGTACTATCGTTCTGCAGGCAGATGCAACTTCCAGCTTAAACCCCAAAAGACTGATGACACATGTATGATGGTACCACTCCTAGCCTGTTTTTAATGTGCACATTCTCCTGTCAGGCATGTTAAGGGCTAAAGGAATTTACTGTGTTTTTCAGGCTGCAACCTCCTTTTCCTTTATGAATTTATTTATTAAACTTCTATTTATGTGTCTTAGGTGGTTGAATCTAGGACCCCATTTTAGGACCTTCACTTCAATTTAGGTTTTAAAGTGGATTGGGATTTTATGCTTTTGGTTGTTGGTTTGGAGTTTTAATTTGCTAAAGGTGAAGCCTGTGTGATGAAGAGCCAATGAGACAGGTTAGAGAGCACAAAGACAAGATGTGCTCACGCACCAGAGCTCCATTAGAGCCAGCTGCTCCAGTGACCAGTGTGAGCGGTCCCTGTCCTGCCATGGGGCTGCTTACAGAAGTGGGGGTTCCACAGTCAGGCCTTTCCCCAAGGTCACTGTGGAAGTAAAGCTGGGGTTTGCCTCTTTGCTTGTTTTTCACAGTTAATCCAGAGTTGCCACCACTGAGGAACGCATGTTCCCCTCACTTTTTATATTTGCAAAAGCACCTGTGGAGCACCAGGTCCCTTGTAGAGAGTTTATTTCCCCTCTCCTCAAGGCTTTGTGAGTGCTTATTTTCTGCTTTGAAGTTTCATGGATGTGTACCTGCCCCTGCAGGCTGCACTCAAGAAAGAACTGTTCCATCAGACACCTTTCTGTCTGCTCAGCGTGGCTACACCTAAGGATTGTCAGGAAACATGCAGCTGGATGTGGTGTACATTTGTGGAGTCCTTGTAGCACCAAAGGTAGAGCTCTCTGTAGATGGAAGGACAGCTCTGAGTTTAGGTTTGCTGGCGTAACACCAAAGTGGCTGCACAAGTATCAGCATTTGTGATTTTATTTCCTTACCGTGAGGTTCCATTATGCTGAGTGTAGAGCACATCTTGTCCCAGAGAAGTCAGTACATGCATGGTTTGGGCAAAACAGAAGAGAAAAAAAGGATTGCTAGTCTTTGGCATTGGATTAGGTCATTCGATAGAATCACATCAATGGCCCAATCTTGCAATCTTTTAATATCCTAAGAGAACAGGGTTGTGGAAGGACTGACATGCTTACACATGTTTTATATCAATTGATAAAGCTTTGTATAAATGCTAAGTATTCATTTTCTTGACAAAGAGGTTTATTTTTGAATTTGCTGAGAGACAAAATAATAAACCAAGATCTGCTAATAATTAATTTGCTGTGTTCTGAAAGATTAGAAAATTTTGACCTTACAATGACTTTTTCCTATTTACACTTGGAATTCTGAAAGGTCCTAAATCTATTTCTGGTTGTAATTGACATTAGATATAAATGGAGCAGTACTTCCACTGATTCATGGGGTGTATTTTAATATATTATTAAGACATAACATGAGTTATATTGTATAGAAAGTTGCAAGGAGGGAAATTCGTGACATGTAAATTTTTTTGGGGACAAATGCTGACTAACTTTAATCCAAAATTTTTGTGTGATCATGGTCACTTAGATGCTTCCTTATTTAAAACAAAATCAACATAACCCTTCAGAAGGGCTGTGTGCTGATCATCAGGTAACTTAAAGTTGCAATATTTGATTCTTTTTCCAACTTATTGTAGTAGCTTCATCTCTAAATCTGGTAATCATACTCTGAAGAGGAAAGTGTACAGGTTAGAGTTCCTTATCTGATCATACTTGAAGAAATAATTTTATCTATTTTGAAAGGATTTTTATCTATTTGGTAGCTCTTGTAATAAGGGGCCAAACTTTGAAGCTACTTGTATTCCTTAATAGAAGAATTATCTATTACCATCTAGGTGCTAATCCCTTTCCTGCTGTAAATGAGAGTGAGGCAGGTTCAGCATTTGAGAGCAGGATTATTTCAGTCAGGTGACCACCCAGCTTTTGATTTCTAACTTCGGGCTCCTAAATTAGCTGATAACCTAAAGACATGTGCCTGCATTGAAGACAATGAAGCCATACACACTTCTTATGCTAGTGACAAATTTGATTCATGGGTAAAACTTAAGCAGTGAAAAAATTACAAAGCATTTTTTTGTACCAAACTGAAATAGACTGTAATTTTAGGGTTTTATGTCAGAAACATTTCTAAAACGTTCTTTTAGATAAATCATTGTAAAAGTTTATTGATTTAAAAATTGATAGCAAATAGATGCTTTAGTGCAAATTCGCATATCTGTACATAGGATCTCTTATTTTCCAGACAGTGACAATTCTTGTTTCTGCTGATTCTAGAGCAGAGGAAAGGAGAAAAATCCTATTCATAGATTTACTGTACCAAAGGCAAAAGGATAAATTCTGCTCTTAGCACATAAAATTTAGCCCAAGACCTGTTATGCTGATGTCTGGTGGTACAAACCTTTTAACAGACACAGAGCCAAAACCCACACGTGGCCATTTGCAGAACTGAGATGGGGTGCCAGATGTCCTGTCATATATTCTTTGCTGATACAGGGCCCAAGCTGAAGTTAGCTGCAATTTCATTAGTATTTACCAGATACAATAAGAGTACAATCTTCCTCTGGGAGGGATTCAAAACACCCTTGAGAACTTTTTAAAGTTCTTTTTTTTTCACTTTTATCAATTTTTGTCATGCTTGTGGATCTTAATCTACATTTAGGAACCATGTTTAATAGTTCTAAGTAATTATTGGTAAGGAAAAATATCTTTCCATCATCACTTTTCCATCAGCTCTATTTCCTCTCAGTGTTTCATCCCTGCAAAATGGATCAGCTTTGTGGGATGTCTTAAAGTCACCTAATTCAAGGATAAATCCTGATGCCATCAGTATTATATCTGACGGCGTGTGTTTCAGGATAGGCAGTCATCCAAACTCACAGAAAGCAAGCTAAGACTATTCCACTAAAACATATCCAAAACCCCCACAACAAACTGTACTCCAGTTTACTTTCATTAAAAAAAAACACCCAAACCAAACAAGAAAAAAAATCAGCCCTGTAGCTTACCTCTTCATTTAAGAAATCAGGAAATAGGACTTTTCCATTGGGAAGTGTTTTCCAACAGAATTCTTCTTAATGGCAGCAAGAGGCAGGAAGGAATACAGCTGACAAATGTGTGGCTTAAGTGCTGAGTGTAAGGCTTTTCATGACAAAGGCAGGTAAATTCAGGAATACAAAGCTAGAAGAAACTTTCTCCTTTGCACCTTCTTCCCTTGGCACTCCCAGTCCCGCTGAAGCCCTAGCAACAGCGAGAAGGTAGTTGCACTTGGAATAAAGGGTCCTTCCTGAGTGTAACCCCTTTCTGGTGGGTATAATCTTGGGAGGGTTTTTTGGTTTGTTAGGGTTCACTGTCTTCTGGAAAAATGTGTAGTAATCAACTGATTAATAGTAGCTGAGTGACCCCAGAAGGCAGTAATACAATGCATTCGCATTTTGGTTTTTTCTTTCTTTGTGTTCAGTCATACTTGCAGGAGAAGTAAGACACTTGTACCTTACCATCTGCCATAAATACACCATGCTTCCAGTAACTGAGCAGGCTACAATTATAGGGTTTTCCCTTCTGCAAGAGAAGCTGCTTTTCCCACTGAGTACTTTATTAAAAACAGGCCTGTTGAAAGCTTTTCAGTCCCATAGGAACTGATGCAAATTGTTGAGTGGAGGGTGGCTTTTTGCATTTTGTAAAAATGGCTGTAGTAATTTCTGAGAACTGTATATAGATGTTAAACAAATTGCTTGCCTGGAATTAAACTTTTGGTGCAGAATAAAGCAAGGCAGAGCATTATTGGATATTAAGCAGTGTTACAGTACATGTGCAAGAGCCAGAGTGCTCTGTAAGAATACCCAATGTTTTTTGCAAACTGCCTAGACCATGAACTGTTCAACATCCTATCTGCCTGTGGCCCTGCAGCCTACACGCTCTCTTTTTACAATTCTAGCATGGACCGGATGAGGAAAGCCAGGATTTGTAAGTTGGAAGGTGGGGGGGCAGCAATATATCTGAGATGTACTGTTGACATTCAGAAGCAAGTGAGTAGACCATAAGATTTATTAAATTATTAACTACAATAATAGCTTTTACACTTTCCCACTTCAAATTTTTGGAGAGCAAGTTGAAGATCTTGTTTTAGGAAAAGAATAATCAGGGAAGTTGGGCTAAAAAGGTTACGAAAAAGTTGAACCCTTTCCCAGGCGCGCAAAGTACATCCTTTTCTGCTTCCATCCATCAAGAAAATTCTGGTTTAATTCCAGGAAGCAGGCTTGACAGTGCAGTTACAAGGAACAGCAAAGTACAGCTACTCTGCTTGGTAGGATGTGGAGCCAGCCACAGCAGGTGAAGATGTGACCTAACATTCCACAGCTGAACAAAGAGCTTGTAGGCTCTTTGTCCCTTCCCCACCTGAGGCTACCTCAGCTGCCCATGCCATACTTCAAGGTGGGATCAAGTTGTGATGGGACTACCTGCTCCAACAGCACATCTGTTATCCAAAGGGCCACCAGCTGTCTGTAGCCAGACTTGAGCCCTGGGACCTGTAGGGTCCCCTTCTGATTGAGAGCCTGAGTTTTGTTTCTACCCCACTAACTCTCCACACGCTTCTCCCTGGTGCTTGTGGTCACTGGTCGCTGGCTCCTCGGAAGATGGTGTGTCGCAAGCAGAGGGCAGGAGCTTCCTGGTATCGCTTACCATGCCGTGGAGTCAGCCATCTGTCAGCAAAACAGGAAGGCACAGGTTCCTTCTCCCTCCTGGGCTTGTTTCGCTATTTTCGGGAGCTGTGCTTCTCCCCCGTGCAGCGCCAGGCTGGTGCAATCTGAGGGAAGGGCTCCCGGGCGAGCGAGGGGCCAAAGCCTGGAGCTGCTGCTCTGCCCATCTGCTGTGGCTGGAGGTGTATTCATTATTAATGGAGGTAGTGGCTGTTGCTGCTCAGATATGCAGCCCTGCCTGGGTAAATGAGACATTCTTCAGCAAATTGCTTCGGTTTTTGATTGCTGATTGTACGTGTGTCACCAAGCTGACTCAAGGTTCATCGATGCATGCTCAGTAAATTAGAAAGAACATAACTATGGATCAACCAAGAGAATGAATTCTGTGCCTACAATGACCCAGGGCCATTTAATTTTCTGCTTAATTTTGTTGCAGTCAGTTTGCATTTTGGGTTATTATGCAGTAGGAAATTAACAATAAATAACAAATTTGGTCCTCCTGTGCTTGTAATGATATTTTTATAAATCTTTGTAATGCTGTTTTTCAAAGGATCAAGGTCTGTGCCAGTCTGATACTCCAGCAAGTATGCAGGGAGGAAATAAAGAGAAAAATACATTATTCTTCCCAGATAATCTTATAGTTAAATAGCAAAGGGGATTTTTTCCTTTCCCCTTCTTTCTCTTTCTATGTGTGTGAGGTGGCTTTTTTTTTCTTTCTGTGTGTGTATGTGTGTGTTATTTTACATTAACATAAGGCTCTTCCTCTCTTCTCAGATAACTTGAGGAAAATGGAAACAGATGAGGCTCAAGATATGTCCCAGGTTTCAGGTGAGGTCCTTACTTCTACAAAGAAAATACTAAATTCCTGCTCATCTTTCTAGCACAGTACAATGTTTTTCTTGTTGTCAATAAAATTGCTTTGGTTCTTTTTTAAAACCAAAGCGGGAATTGAGATATAATTAATGATATCTCTTGATATCAAGCCCAATGGTGCATGGATTTTTTAAAAGGGACTGTGTAAATAAAAAAAGTCAAGGGAATATAGAAGCATAGATGTAATTTTGCATTAAATCTGTGGTAGTGTATCCCTAAAGCATGGTAAGGTGCACGTTTACACCATTTCTTTTGGGAGCAAAATTCTGATTGTTACAAAATAAATATAGAACAAACAAGGCTCACCAAGTGAGAGGGGGCAAATGCTAATGAAGAGCAAATGAACTGTATTACTATATAGGGTAATTTGACTTTTTTCCAAAGCGTTGAGATTTACTTATACATGTTTAAAAACAGAAAGGAGTAAAATGGAGTCAAAAGAACAAGAATAAATAAGAAAATAAAAACTGTTGTCATGAGACTTTATGCTTGCAATTGTTTTGGTCCAAGATGATATTTCGTAATATGTTTAAATGGCAGAGAATTTGGGATTCTAAAACTTGCCCTGTAGTCACATGATTAGGATTTTGCAGTCTTACCCCATATTGATATTCCTTGGGGGTATTCTTAACTTCCTTGGAAATTGGTTCCTTAAAAAATTGGCTTAGTGAGATAAGACATAGTCGTATTGTTGTGCCTCCGCAGTTGAAAAAGGCTAAGTTACTGTCTTTCCCAGTTTCCCTAATATGCTGGCAGCTGCAACGGTTGATGGCTTTCAGTTTTCGCTTTTAGTGTTCAGCCTGGAACACGACAGCCCTGTCACTGAGCCCCCTCACAGCAGACACCTGGGCGTGCAGCTCCTGCTTCAGAGGCAGCTCTTGGGCACTGCTGCCTCAGGAGCTGGGGGTCCAGCCATAGGAGGTAGCTGATAGAGGTCTGGGCACAGTGTGGGTGACTATGTCACTGGGTTTTCCTGAAATATATGAATACAGTTTTCTTTCCCTCTCTCTTTTGTTGTTTTTCTGCCTCCTTTCTAAACGTTTTTGAAGAGTTTTGTCAGAAATTGGAACCCATAACTTTCAATGTCATCTGAGAAATAAAAATCAAACACTTTTTCTGTCTGAAAGAGCAACAGTATAATAATCTTTCATGCCAATAGAAGCTTACCATGTTTCTTATAGGAAAGTCATTCCTAGTTAGCCCTGTGGAATCATGTTGCACTTGCTCCTCCAGTAACAAATTTGGAATTGTAACTGGATAAACTTACACACCACCACTTTGTTGCATGTTAACCCAATATGTAAATGAAATAAAATCTGTCCTATACATGTGGTTCCTGGAGTATTTGTGGCCTTAGCAAAAAAAGCAGTGGGGTTTTAGGAGTTTATTCACTTTGGATCTGCTTGGAGCAGTGAGAGGCACCACGATTTGAGTCCAGCTCCTCTGCCTGATGCAGAAATCCTTTCCTGCTTGCATGAGCTATTTCAGGCAGGAACACTGACCTCCTCTTCCTCTGCAGCAGCACAGGCTACCCTGGATACCCCCACCTAACCGCTGTGGTATTCTTTACCGTGGTGTGAATTTGAGCTTCACACCTGCTCCTTCTTACTAGAGCCTTGCTTGTTTTTCTTTTGACACGAAGAGTAACAATAGGGGAGATGCTACCTTGATTGGATTGGTAGAGCAAACACTTTGCATTCCTTGTGGTCTGCCTCTCCCCTTCAGAGGGAAAACTTACAAGGAACTTCACCATTTTGAATGCTTGTATAGATGTAAATATATACATAATAAATGTATATCTATAATTTGTAGTTCTCAAAGTTTCAAAATACCACTAGTATTTTGCTGTGCCTTTTAGCTTTTCTAGCATATCATGCAATAGTAATATTCTGTGATGAGAGAGGGTTTTCTTGAAAAAGAAAGTTACCTTTTATAAGAGGGAGACCTACACAAACAGATTAAAGAAAGTCTGCTTTGAACTCTTCCTTCCCCTGAGCATCTGGTACTTTTTGTGAGCAAAGGCTGAGACATGTATTGGGTTGTTTTCTGGATTTATCAACAACTGGCCAAAGAAAGAACTTCCTAATTTACTTTCATTTATGGTAAGAGTTATGTGGGAACTTACCTTCTGGAAATGAGCATGTCAGATTAGGTTCAGTTACTGGCTCTTTGTAAGCTCTTACTAGACCTCAAAAGCAGAGGATCTGGAGGTACAGGGATGTTACCTTCTTCTTCCTGATAGGCTGGTGAATGCAACCTAGGAGAAGGAAGTAGGTAACATATACTACTGATGAAAGGAAATGTTCCCCTTGTATTCCCTTGGGTTTCTACTTGCTTCTGGTTTTTCCTTGCATGATAAAGCAGCTCTGCCTAAAGTTAGGAACCAGTTAAACAACTGCACAGTTTCAGGAGTGTAAGATTGTCCTGTTAACTGTGAAACACTTATTTCTCCTGTTTTATGAGTATTGCTCATCAGATGTAGCTGGCTCTCTGGGCCTACAGTATTAGGAGACTTGGTTCACTAGCACACTTAGTTGTGTTTTTAAAAAATATAAATTAAAAAATAAATTTGATTTGGTGGGTTTCTTTGGGGCTTTTTGTTTTGTTTTTCAACCCAGTAATGAAGAAGGTCTCTAGAAACAGTCACTCCAGCAGTGCAGCCATGTGCAGCTGCAGCTGACTCAGGTGTGGTGGGGGCCAGCCAGACCAGGAGAGTATAAAACTAACGTGAGTGAGCCAAACCCTGTGTGCACACAGTCATTCCCACCTCAGGGAATCCAGGCATGGCTGACTCCTAGAGGAACTGAAATACTGTGTGACTAGCACAGAGTTCACACTTTTTATTTTTCTCCTGAAAGTGATATTTCATGAGACAAGCAGTTGCAGTTCTGAAATGAGGAGAGAGCTGACATACATTTAACCAAATGGTATCCGGCACCCATACAAGAGAGTCAGAAAACACAGATAATATCGCACTTAACAAGCAGTATTTTTCCTGCCTTTTTTCTTGGGTTTTTTCTTTCTTTCTTTTTTTTTTTTTTTTCTCTCTTTTTTTTTTTCTCAGTTCTAGGGCCCAACAGTTAAGGAAGGTGAAAAAACAGTACAAATGTTTCTACATCTAACATTAAGAGATCTCCTAGAACAAACCAGGTTGTGCTGCACTCTGCAAAAGCAGGAAGAAGAAATCCTCAATATTAAATACACACACACTCAACATTAGTTTGTGAAAGGATAGGGAATGAGATTTCCATAAGACATCTTATAGAATTTCTGGCTTTCTTCTCAACAGTCATAGCACCAGCAGCGCCATTCTGGCAGGAACTGAATCGCTCTCAGATCTGGATGTACATATTAAAGGAACACCAGGCTAAGGACCTTGACAAAAATAAAGGATACTAAAAACTTATTGAACTGGGCAGTCTTTTCCCTTACTCTCTTTCTTTATGGCTTCAAGTATATTTCTAGGGCAGAGATGAAGAAACACAAATAGAGAGAAGTTGAGGGTCTTGCCAGGCATGACTGATAGGTTAAGCTCTTCTCTGGCTATTTTGATACAGAAATGACAGTGTTGAAAATCTGAGACCATCTTGCAGAGATGCAGATTGAAATGAAGAAATGTTTGATGCAGCCTGCAGTTGTAATTCTTTCTGATTATGACTTAAGCAAGAGCAGCTCAATTCAGTGACAGTACCAGAAACAGAACTTCAATGCTACAGCTAAGGTGGCTCTTTATAATAATTAATTAAAAATCCCCAAAAAACACCTCCTTCACCTCAAGATTAGGTTTTATTTTTTATACCTCACTTCTTATGCTACTTTGTTCTGTTATGTGACGTTTGAATAATTTTTCCCAGTACTGGTCACTAGGTATTGGGGTGGGGTTTAGCTCCTTTTCCTTTTACCAGTTGTTGTTCTGGGCATGTCTGAAATTAAAACGAAAAGCATTCCCACCTTTCCTCTCCCCCCCCCCCCCCCCCCTTCCATTTCTAAATTCAGTGGCAAAAGAACGTTAGTAAGATTGTGTATGTGTAAGATTGCCATGCAGTAATGAACTTACTGTGCAATGATTTAGATGCAGTTAAGGGATGAAATACAAATATGATGCTCAAGAATCCAAGAGATAGAGCTCAGTATATGGATCTATTTTTAATCCACTATCTTTGCCCTGTCTTTTTGCATGTAGGGATTTCTCAATCATGTGTAACAAGAAAAAATCAAATTATATTAAATGGGTCATTAAAGACAAGTTTACCAAGTTTTCCTAACTGCAGTCCCCTGCAAAGAAGGAAGCAGACCTGATCTCCAGCTTCTGCCCCACCAAGTTCACGAGGGAAGCCTAATTCATACTGCTTTAATAGCAAATGTCTATCAATTTAACAACTAGAAGGCTGATACCCATTTAGTGAACCAAAGAGTTCACCACTGCAAATGTACTCTTCTGCTAACAGGTTTCTATTCCAAAAGGACTGCTCTAATTTCAAAGTATCCTACCTAGACTATGTATGGTAGGATGCCTAATAATACACTTATAAAGATAATATTTTGTCTGTTATCTGTTATCCCATAGTTCTGGTATTATGAGTTTTTATATGTAGTCAAAAATAGTCTTCAGATTTTTAGGATAATTTTTCTTCTCAGCCAAAAGAATTCTGAGTCAAAGCATCAACATCCATTGTTGTAACTGGGAAGCAGTTTGATCCTTGGAAGATGCAGGTAGCTTTGGATTACTGTTAGTTTTTAACAAATTTCCTTAACTTACATATGAAGAGAGCTGCCAGGCTGTTCCTTGCCCTCTAGTTAAACCTATGGGGGTTTTAGTTTTTGTTTTGCGTGGGGCAAAACGTGTTGAACAAACTGAAATATTCCAGCTGTCTCTCCTCCTGTGAATCTTATCTGTAAGAGATACCTCAACTTGGCAGGTTAGGACTTGCAATGGAAAGTTGCTGTCAGTCGTGTAAGTTCCCTACATCCCAAAAACCTGAAGAAATAACTAAATAACAAACTAAAAAGTGAATGGCTAAAAAAAAAAAAAAGGCAAAACAAAACAAAAATGAACTTACTTCCTGCTTTTGTTTTCCCTTGCTGTAAAATTCATATTCCCTCTTGTCCATTTATGCAATCTGCCTTTGCTCTTGCACTGACATCCAGTGGGTGCCTATTTAAGAATACCCCACAGAAGCTGGGTATGAGGGGGACCTTATTAAATCAACTAGTTAATCCCCCTGCCAGTGCAGGACTGTTTCTTCAATGCCCTGGAGTCCTCTGGCTGCAGTTTGGGATGGTTCACCTGATGCTGCTCAGCAATTATTCCACAGTTTGATAAGTGTGGCATTAAGAAATGCAGTCACATACTCATTTCATTCAATTAAACATAGGTTTGTGCAAATAACCCAAAACAGCTAATTTGGAAGATGACTTAAAACTACCTGTCATTTTTCCCATCATGATCAGTATAGATGGGAAACACTTTGATCCATCCAGGAGACAGGGAGAAAACCATTCACTTCATTCAGATCGAGTCCATAACTGGCACCACTAAACTGCTGTCACTAAAGTAAGCAATATTTGGTTTAGTTTTTCCATTTCTGGTGTTTTAAGGTTTAATTAATGTTTGTGTTTTAATTAGAGAATTCTCATTAGGAAAAAAACCCACTACTTTGCTAGGGCTTTGTGCCATACAATTACTGCCCTTAATACTATGCCAGTTGCCACAGTATGGCTAACAGATTTCATCAATGTAATTTGGTAACATCTCCATTTTTGAGACAAGGGTCTTATGTGAACATTACTGCATTCGAATTCTGCTCTGGGTCTATTCTATTCTTTGCTATTAATACAAAGGCCAGTCTTTTAGTAATAGTCAATGAAACTAATCACTTAGATAATTCCTTCAGTAGATGTTCCCAAGGCGTGCTTTTGTTAGAGATGTATGCAGTCATTTTAAAAGAAATTCTGCAAGACAGTGATAGTACTGTGGGCAGGAGACTTTATGAGGACTGAATCAAGAAACCTGACCATTTCTGGAAGCACAATGCTTAGCAAGAGAGTTCTTTTTCTTACTGTATTGTGTTTGGCAGTAAAACAGTTCCACAATACCTACAATGTGTTAAAGCACTAAACTACCTCTGCAAAACCTTGTGTACTCAAGATATTGGAGTTTGTTTCCTATTTGTAAATAGAAGACAATAAAATCCTTGAAGTCATGTGTTTACTGAACTATGGCAATTGTACATGTTTAAAAAGTCCTAGTACCTACAGGCACCTCACTACTTGTAGGCAAAAGGACCAGCCAGAGTTTGATCTGTGGGTATCAGTGAAGCTTGCTGGCATCGTAGCTGAATTTTTAGTTGAAGATAAAACTTTATTTTTGAGGTAGTTCTTTTGGAGCCCCAGAATGCCTGTGGGTTAGACTTCACCATGTCTTTGAAGCAAATTTAGATGTGTTCTCAAGGAGAACTTGTGGAAGAAAGAAGAGTTTTTACGAAGAATGTCCACTTGGTAACCTTTGTAATCTGTCAGTCTGTGTTGGCTAAATTGTATTTTCTGAGCATAGCAGCTGGAAAACATACATATCACACACATATCCAAAAGGCTAAGGCTAATAACCTTATCCAGACTCAGTAAATTTGTTGGAGACATTGGCATGCATTCTTTAAAAAAATACAATTCCCCTGTATTCATATGAAGTTTTCTCTGCAGGAGAGTAGGGTTTGGTCATAAGAATATCATGCTTTCATAGGGTTTAGGGGTTTTTTTTAATTTTTATTTGGTTTGTGGTTCCTCTTATTGTGTTATTTGAGGCTACTCTGACAACTAACTGATGTTCTCCTCATTATTAGGAAAGGAAAGTCCTCCAACTAGTGATGTCCCTGATGATCCAGATGAACCTATGCCTATACCAGAGGACCTTTCAACTAGTACTGGAGGTCAACAGAGTTCTAAGAATGACAGAATCTTGGGTAAGATGACAAATATACTCTGCAAAGAAATAGTAATAGATGATATAGCAATAATGTTAAATTACTTTTTCACAAGTTGGTAAACAAGCAGGTCCTGTGTTTTTTCATCTTCTTCAGGTGCATAGTGGTTTTTGTGCAGCACTTTCTTTGGGAAAGGCATCTTCATCCTAAAGATCCTACTATTTCTAAAGCATGATTGCTGCATGAAATTCTCCCCAGGAGTTTTCATTCTGTTTAGGAAATGGAATTAAATATGTGGTTCCAGGTCAAAATTACATGAAGTCAGTTTTGATAAAAATTCAATAAATGCTTGGGTATTTTTTTTAATTAATTTGAATTCTATCTTGAATTTTATTGTGTTATTTGCTATTCAGATTTCTTCAAAGATGCATATTAGAACATAGGCAGTACTTATATATTTGCAATTCATATATCTGGTCTCCTTTTATCCTTGATTTTTTTCATTGGAGAACTTTAGAAAACACCTGTCTTTAGATAAAAATCCACAATTGATAAAGCCTGTTGGGTTAAAGTTGTTGTTCAGAGATGATTGTGCAAAATGCTGATTATTCTTAGATTCACACCAAGGACTAGCAATGCTGCTGACTACTGCATGCACCAGCTCCCATGTACTGCACTAAAAAGAATAAATATTACTTGAGTTACCATGCCTGTTTTCCTAGTAGGAAGGAAAAAAAAAAAAAAAAGGAAAAGAGGGAAAAAAAAGCACACTGACTCCCAAAATACTGTGATCAATGCCCTATATGATAAAAATATTTCTGTAAAGGGATGATTAACAAAGTATAAATACTTAGCCACAAATAAAAGTATTTCTCATTATTCTTACATTCTTAAGTTAAGAGTAAGGGTCAGGGTGGACAATTTACAGAAAGATGGCAAGTACCTTTAAATGATTATTGTCTATGGAAATCCAGTAAAGATTAGTAGGTGGAAAGGGAGTCACAGAAGGCAAAATAATGAATTCAACATAATACAGAAGGATGGTGTCAACATCAGGAATAGAACCTACTCCCAAATCCAGCAATATCTAGTACTGAGTGCATCATTTTACACATCTTCATTTTATTTTCCATTTGGGCCCCTCTTATCAAAAATGTGAGCAAAAATTTCAGCTCTTATGTGAATATTGACATACTTTATGAAAAAAATCATATTTAAAAAATGCTTTTCAACAGTCTGATCACTTACTAAACGCTTTATTTTTCAGTCCAAAGATCTTTGGAAAAAATCTTTCATTAGTGCTTGCCTGTTAACTCAGTAAAAAGAGTTATGTCTCCTTTCTCTCACAGTAACTAACCTTACAAAATATTTAAGCCTTGAATCAAAAAATAAGTTTTTAAGTTATTTGTTCAGACCCAAGCAAGACTTTTCATTGTGTTGAATCTTCTTTAATATACACACAAATATCAGCAGACGCAGCAAAGTTGAACTAGTTGAACTTTATATTTGCTGATGATGTAATGATTCTACCAACAGTTCAGTCATATATCAATATGTACATATATTCAAAATATGATAAGTTCCATCTGTTATTCTCATCACTCAGCAATAAATACAAATTTTACATGTCCTGACATTAACAATTTTTCTACAGCCACTTTCTCTACCCATAGCACTTTTGTTTACAAGGGTTACATCTTGTAGTGAGGCATTTACCATAGTCAACAGAAACAAAGACAAATCACAAGACTCTGCTTTATGGATGGTCTGTAGGTATCAATTCCAGTGCTTGCTATGTTTGTCTTTTCTGTAAAGCTGCATACACTTCTACCTCTTCTATTGCTCCTTTTTGCTAGCTCTCTGAAAACCGTATACTAAAAAATTAATTCTCCCTTTTTACAAGGAGGATCTGAACACATGCCCCAGACATGCCAGGAGCCATATGATTGCTGTGCACATTCCGGATCTTCATCAAAAGAAAATCTCTTAGGAATAAAATAGCACCTTAGGAGTGGTGTTTGGCCTCTATGATCCTGTAGGTGTATTAGGGGTGAAGGGGGCTTCACCCCTAATACAGTGGCATGGCAGTGTAGACAGTGGCATGGCAGTGTAGACAGGCTTGGTATTTAGTGCAACACTGGCTTGGCCAAGTCCCAAGAGCTGTTCCTCACTGCTATTTATCATCAAATCTAGGTAAAGGAGAATGATCTGAAAAAGTGTTTTGAAGATTGAAAGAAAGACAGGAGAGCATTGTAAAGGCCCACGGATGTTATCTGTGTGCATGTGGCAGGTGGGAGCTAGGCTGTGGCCTGTGGTATCCGACAGGCCCTGTACAAGCAGATATGGCCAGCTAACAATTTCTCTCTGTATGACTTCCCTAATGTTCCATCTGTTTCCTTCATCAAAAGGGAATCCCCTAGCATTTGGATTTATTTCAACATAGGATTTACAGTGCATTCCACTTAACTTGTAACACCCTAAGAGATCAGTTGTCCGTACAGCATACACCAAGGAATTAGTGTCAGACATTTAATGAAGAGCATCTCTACATTCTGGAGGAATTTTTTGTACATGTAGGGCTATAGAGGTAACAATGGGAATTGCAAGTTTCTCAAATGAAAATAATAAATATTTACCTTATCTTTCTGAAATTAGGTGAGAAATCTGGTTTTAATTTTAATCAGTCTGGGAGATGGAAATATTCAAGTGACAGCTTGCTTCCTCAGATTTGTGGTAACACTTAATAAAATAATTTTTAACCCTGAAGTCAAAAGTTTAATTGCCTTTTACATCAATTTAGTATTCCAAAGGTCAAAGTTTACAGGAAATAAGCTATTTTTAGGAAATAAAGATAGGGACTACTCCTCCATGTGTTTTCAAAAATCTCCTTTTTTTCTTCTTTCAGACCTGTACTGAAACTTTAATGTGGTGCTACAAGCTGATAGAAACATTTGAAATATTTCTCCTGCTCTGAGAAGGAAGGTGTTTAAGTCCTCTGCTCACCAGATTTTAGTGTGTGCCTTCATTTTTTGAATTATCATTTAAAATTACTAGACAGGGTGCAAATTTCATAAAGGAGGTGCCATGGGGATCATGAAATGTATGTTTTGACTTGTGTCCCCAAGCAGGGGGGATGCCCAAAACATGGGCTTCTTCTGACCAATACAAAAATGATCAACGGTGTGAAAGGGTAATTTATGGAAGTAAAGTCATCAACTGTTTCTAGTAATAACCCCAAGTAGCACAGCAAAGCAGAAACATATTTGAAGAGATATTCTGGTCACCATCAAGGCTCTTCATTTCCTTGATGAGCTTACTATGCTTTTAATGTTGCAACCCCCAGAAATCCACTATGTGTTGAGCAGCTTCCTTCTGTATGCTGAATTTCTGCTGCTCTGTCCAGTAGAACTTCTTCCTTCCTTGTCTTATTCTCCACCCCAAATTTACTTGTCAGGCTGATCTGGCACCTATAACATTTTATTATTTTTTTCTTATTCTTTTCACCCATGTGCTCTACAGCTAGTTTCTCTGGAAAACACAGTGAACATTTTCAGCAAAGTGTGATATTTTCACAGCTCTTGAAGACTGTAGAGATTCTGTTGTATCATGTCTCCTAAATATCCTTTTGAAGTCTTGGTCTGAGTTACTCAGAAATACACATCCCACTGAAAGTCCACTCCCTTAAGAACTAGTGCTTTGCAGCCTATTTTGAACAGCCCTATTTCCCATGGTACCCTATTGGAAAATCATTTGATAATTCTCAGTATCCACAAATTTCAGGTTAAACGTGGTGTGCATCTTTTGTGGATGATCAGTACTGAACATCCTGTGTGTGGTAAACAGTTGCAATTTAGAGCTGTTTGTGCTCTGAGACTGTATCCTATTTCAAGCCAGGTATTGGAAGTTAATGACTCAGTGAGCTGTAGATCAGACCCTACTTCATGGAGAAAAAGCTGTTTATTGCAGTAGTGGCATTTGTCTAGAAATGTAGGCAGTGCCTTCCTTTATCCTTAACTGCCCATTCCCATAGGTGGCCATCACTGGGTAAAAAAAAAGCTATCTCACAGCATTAGTGGCCTCCAAAAGAGGCTGTGGTCTCCCCATTTCTGCACAAATAGCTGTCTGGTGCTGCAGATGACCATAAACTTCTAAGACAGAAGTCAAATGTTACCACTGTAGTCACAGATTACAGTCTGAGCCTGGAATAAATAATATATAAAGATCTTCTTCTTTTTAAGAGGTGGGGAGAATTCATCTCGCAAAATTGGGTTGAAACTCTCATACAATTGGCAGAGTATACCCAGAGTGTATACCAGTCAAGGTGATCATAGACATCAGTAGAAAACAGACAAGCTTCATATGACATTATAAAATCTATTTGTTTTAAATAAATAAGTATGGGAAGAGACATTAAAAGGAAGATTTATTTTTTTTTTACATTTTTCTCTCCCAGTGGGAAATACCAGGTGATGATGTTACATCCCTCCCACAACTCAGTTATTGAAGCAGAAGCCTGTTTAGCTGCAGGCTTCAGTGCCTGGCATCACTGATACCCCAGCATTGCCTTCACAATCTGGGGTCTTCCCTCCCAGCCATGGACATTCAGAGGTTGTAACCTGCATGAGGAGCTACTTACTGATGCAGGCAAGTGTCCCCTCTCTGAGCAGCTTTGATGCTTTATTTCCTTAAAAGGAGCTCAACCATTTGAGAGCATGGGCACAAGCATTGCTGAGAGCCCACCAGGCAACCACAGCTATTGCCATTACATAAATCTACTGCAACTCACACTCAGCTGGGTGGAGACAGAGTAAAAGTGTGGAAAGGCTGTAGACAGAGGGGAAAAGCAAGGAAAGATAAAAGAGGAAGTGCCCCACCCCAGCTTGCAAAATCAGTCCTGTGGTTCAGACAGGTCCAGCTCACTGCTGCCCTGGTAATTCTGGTGGGCAGGGAAAGGGGCTGAACAAAAAGACAGCTGGAGCTAAACATATTTGCAGATTCCTTCTTGTGGGTGTTCAGTGGCTATGAAGGCAGTGTCTTGTGTATGAATAATAAAGTGTGGCATGTGTGTGCCTGGACATTCAGAGAACCAAATTCTGAGACCTGAAGTAACCTGGAGGGCTGTGTAATATGTTTTATTTGCTCAGGTTTCAGATGGACATCTCTGCTGCTCAAAGGTATGGAAGTGTGTGGAAGCTGATGAGCCTTTGTAAATAATTAGTGATAATTTCTGGTCACCTGATATAGCCCTCATGAGAGCAGAGAGAAAATTTGTTTAGAGATGGTTTGGGGAGCTTTGAAAGTTATCTTTAACCCTCCACAATGAAACAAGGTTTGAAAGTCCAGCTGAGGAGGCTTCTGAAGGAATTGAAAAACTTGAAGTTGAAATATTTTAGGAACTTTTAAAAATAGGGAAGTGGGGAATCTCCCCTCTTGTTTGGTCTGAAGCCCCTATTTCTAACCCCAAAGTAACATTTGCCAGTATGGACTGGCACTGTATGCTCTGAGGGCCTGCCAGTATGATGTATATTTTTTTAAGGAGAATGCAGGAGATATTTTTGTCAGGATTATTGTCATTTTGTCTGCAAAACTCTTACCGGGATTTGTATAGAAGAGGGTGGGGTTGTTTCATTGGAGAAGGCATGTGACAAATTTCACGAATGCCCTTAAATAGGGCATACAGGATATAAGTTATATTCCAGCCTTCAAAGGTATGTTTTGCATGAGCATAGTGTGAAACAGTGCGCTAGAGTGAGGTGTAGAAGACCTGGGTATATGGGGCCACTTGGAATTTCCTGTTGTTCCAGAGACAAGCTCTCATCTTTGTAATGACTTAGGACTTTAAAAAATATGCATGAAGGCAAATGGAAAAATACCCTATTACTGAAGGTGAATTCCTCTATCAAATTTAAAAATGGTTGCTGCAAGTAATGGAGGGTGAACATTTTCAGAACACACTTGCAAGAAATTTGTGGAAGTAAGAGTGACCCAGCCTGGAAAACAGAGCTACCACAGCCCCAGCATAGGCTGTGCTGCGTTATGTGCTCAGTTCTCTCAGCCCATGCAAAGACAGAACAGGCATGTAAAAACCTGCCCTCTTGACGCAACCATAGCACATGACAAAATCGAATCCTTGAGAACAGAACTGATCCTTAAAAGAGTTGTACTTTTACAATTATTTTTAATTAGTTTTGTGAAGAACTTTTTCTCCCAGAAGTATGACAGCAGGAAGATTTGTGTTGCCACTGTGTGGCAACATGATATTGCAGGAGGTGCTGAAGCTATGGGGGTTTTTTTCCCATTTCTACAGAGCTGTGTAGCTTGTGGAGCTGCAGCCTATTTCATGAGCACCTGCTGGGTAAAGCTGTGTTTTCAAAAGAGAACATCAGCACAAAAGTCAGGAAAACCCTGGGAACTGTGCAAGTTTTGTTTCTTCACTGTTGGAGAGTGGCGGGCATTGCTTGGAGAGGTGCAGTGTGTTTAGCTGTGTGGCTTTAAGTACAGAGATTGAGTCTGCTGATCTAAACTGCAGTGAGAGGAAGTTCTCTTTATCTGAGCAGAAGAGATGTGCCTCAGAGATAAGCCCCATTCTAGCTCAGGAGTTAAATTTATCTAGCAGGATCTCAGCAGTGACTGCAGCTCAACTCAGAAACACCAGGCTCTGGCTGGAAGATTATAAGCTGGGGGGAACGTCTATAACTTCAACTTGCAAAAATTCAGGTTATTTTAAGGGAATGGTTCTTCATCAAAAGGTTGGATTGGCCTCCCAACACCAGCCTCTCCGCTGTTCTGTGTTAATTCTTGCTTGCTCTTTGTTGTAGGCTTGCTTTATACCTTGAGCAAGTTTTCTTTCAGCCCAAGTGCTCTTCACGACTGAACCGTGCAACTTAACTGCTGGACTGAGGCACAGTGCAGGGACTGCTTGCCTCTACAGAGGTGCTCGTTTGGAATCAGCTGCTCTTTTGGTTTTGTTCAGCTACTCCTCACTTTTCTGTAATTTCAACTCCTGCTCTGGTGGCTCCCTGGGAAGAGGTGGTTTCTGGCTGCAGAGGATCTGCAGCTGTGGTCTCTCCTCAGATGTGAACTTCCCAGGCTCTGTCCCACAGTAAAATGTGCAAACACAATGTCACTCTGGCTTGATCCACCGCATCTGATATTTGCAAGGAAGGATCTGCAGTGTGGCCATGCCTCCACAGTTTTCCCCAAAGTAGAATAAGCCTTTTATGATAAAGAGAGGGGATGGAAGAGCTCGTTTTTGGAGCTGTAGTCCTAAAGCCAGGAGTGAACACCACTCATTGTAGCAGGACAGAGGTTTGTTCCTGAACCTTTTCCTTTGAGCTCACTATGTGAGGTTTCTTGAAGCCTCAGATGGTCTCTCAGGAAAAAGCTTTGCCCGGCAGGCAGTAGGTATGTGTGAATGCCACCAGTGCAGGCTTACCCTCAGCATCACATTTATGATGAAAATGTGGGACCACAACAAGCTGTTAACTTGTGAAGGTGGATCAGCTAGCATCCCAGGATTTTAGCTTCCAGAGACAGCTTATTGGAAACTGTCATGCCTCATCCAGCTGCTTCCCTGAACAAGTAAGTGAGCAGAGCAGCAGCCCAAAAGCAGGCTAGAACTCAGCCTGCAGTGTGAGACATCCTGCCACCCCTTCCCTCCCTCTCTTGCCTCCTCCAACACCCATAGGTGGACTCTGTGTTGTGAAGGTGCACATGCAGGAACATAATTCCTAGTAAATTAACCCTGGTGTGTGCTTCTTTCTTGGTTTTTTTAAACATTTTGAAGTTAGGAATAATTTCCAGTTCTTGTATTGCAGTTTAGGGTCATGTTTCTCAGAAATATTTAGATGTCTAAGTTACCTGCATAAAAAGAGATCCCAAGAATGTATCTAATCTATCACTTCAACATGAGCCATAGTGACACCACAGGCACCAAATAGGACTTTTGGAAGTGAGTAACTAATATTCTATTGATGCAAATGAGATTTCAATCCTAACATGGCAGAATCCATACCTAAAAATTGGATTAAGAACCTAATTGAAGGATTGCAGAAAAGAAAAATTGCAGAGCAAGCACAGAATTATTCTCAATTTCTGGCCGATATAGTCTGATCCAAAATGAAAAGTTAAGGTACATGTTTTTCTTTTTGTTTTTAACATTCCATTTCCCTTGTTTCTCCTCCCCCAAAGATAGTCCAAATTATCTCGCTTGAGAAGTGTAACAAATGTAGGAAAAAATGGAAAAAACATGACAGCATGAATTAACTTCCATTCTTCCAAGCCACATATCAAATTTTAAAGACAAAAAAAAAAGAGGGAAAAGAAAAAAGGAGAAGAAACTGAAGAGTAAGGAGAACTTTCACATGAACCATTTTTTTACCCTGGAAATGTTACTTCTGAGGAAGTGGCTCTTACCAGAGTTTTCAGTAACTTCTAGATTATTTTATGGAATGATATGAGAAACTCACTTGTTCCCTGACACTTCCTAAAAAAAAAGAAATAATAATTTTGAGATCTTTAGAATAAATTGCTAATTCTTTCATATAACAGGATTTTGCCTTCCCTGCTGATTAAGTGACAACAGAAATATTTAATGCAATGAAAAGGTGGGTTTAAAGCTATAGTTGGTGACACTTTTAGCTTGTGTTGCAATTAATAGAAGAGGAAATATTCATTCTCCATATTTCATCATTTAAAAGTATCCTGTGTTTGTAAGAAGCTGTGATCAGCCAACATCCCTGCTATGGATTTGAACTTCCCAAATCTTTGGTGGTTTTTGAGTTTTGGGGGTTTTTGTCTAAGCTAAGGGTTTTGTGTTCTGATTTTTAATAGTGGCTTAGGGGTTTTTTGGAGGGAGATCCGTCCCTTCTCATTCACAGTACCTCAGCATTATATGGGCCAAGTTATGGAACCTGTTTTTTCCTGCTGTGATAAGTGTTGCAATGCTCGGAAGTGGTGGCAGTGGTTGGCGTTGAAGCAGGATGGTTTCATTAGCACCAAAATGGGGACTGCGAGCTGGGGAACACTGCTGTTTCTGCACCCCTCATGCTGCGTCTGCATTTCAGATACACCTTTCCAGTTCTTTCCATGTGAAAATTTATTTTCAGGGGAAAACAACACATGCACTTATAGAATTCACTGTGAAAAATATGTTTGCCTTATTGTGAGGTACTTGGGTTTTGAGTCCAGGTTTGCAAAGTGAAAACACCAATGAGACTGAGGGAAGTTGTCAAATCGTGCATGATCCATCTGTACCCTGACCTCCAGATGGCTGTTATTCACAATTCAGGCTGTGAATGTTTCTGTCTTTCCAAAGCAGAACACTCCCCCCAGTTTTCCTAAACTGAAGCCACGAGCAAAGAGGTGAGAACATCCCTTCTGCACTGATATGGCACCTTCCTTTCTGAGTCAGGGCTTGTCCTTTTCCCCCCACCCAAGAATCCAACTAATTTTGTAACTGGCACCTCCTGTGGCTGGATGGTGGAGGGGAGGTAGGGGAGCCCCAACTGCCAGCATGGTCACTGGAGCTTTGTCTGCTGTAGGTGTGGATCTACAACAATTTATCTAGAAGTCAAATGGGAACTAGGCTTTTCTGGGCAGGGGTTGAGTTTCCTGCCCATTTGTCCACATAATGGCAAGTAGAAGCAAAAATGAGAAATTATAATTGTTCTAGGAAAAGGCTTCAGTGGCTTTGGAGCCCAACACATGAAATATATGAGGGAAGAATAATGGTAATGAGGCATTACCTCTGTTGTAGTATCACATTTGTTTAATCTTGCCACTACATTGCTAGTAGATCCTAGTAAAATTGGTATCCTATCATGGGCTTATTCTGGTGTTAAGTGGAATTCTTTTTCTCCTTGCAAAACAGACTAGCAAATTCTGATATTGTTTATCTGTAATTACACATTAATGAGTCTGTACATTTGCTGTACAGTATAAGCATTAATAATAAGCTCTTTCCTGTGTTCAAAGAAAGAGACTGATTTATACTGTGCATGGTACAGCCCTTGGTGTTTAGAAGACAATGCAAATATGTTTTTCATTTCTAAAGATTTTACAATTCACTTGTTCTCTTTAATACACTCCCTTTGAAATTTGAAATGGCAGTGTATTTTCTAGCCATCAGGAGACATTTATTCCATATTCTCCTCTTTGCACGTTTATATGTACACACATACACATATGTACATACAAATATGTCTGTCACAAAATTATGTGCCTGCAAGACCAAGCTCCTCTATGTTTATGTCTCTGTAAAAACAGTTCACATATGCAAAAGAACATTTATCTTGAAAGCTGTTTTCCTTCTTCTTAAAACCAAGTGAACATACACTCTGCAACATAAACACATGCCATAAAAATATTTTTTCAAACCTAAAAGAGGAAAAGGTTAGTTCCTGCTAGCTTGTCTGTATCCCTATAAGAAACCTAACTGTAAATTCCATTTGGGAAGTGGGTAACAGCTGAGGAAGATCTGCTTGTACCCATTGTGGCTTTTGTAGTCTGAGTAAAGCTGCTGGGCCAAGGCAGCTGTAAAGGTCATGGTACTAGAAAGACCACCAAGGGCTTCATGAGGATAGAGGGAGATAGAGAAAGAAGAAACACACATGCCCCCAAGTCTTCCTGTCAGCATTCTTTACCTGAAAAGGCTCTCTTGACTGCTGCTACTGGCTTAGCAGTGAGGGGTACGTGGGCCCTCAGGATTCTCCCCTGCAGCTCATAAGTGCTATTCTTCCTTGCATTCAGGTGTTCTATTAACTTAATTCCTTGCAGTATTATATAAGTAGGTCTGTAATGGAGAGACAGGGAAATATTCATGAAATGTTTTTCTCCAAAAGATTCTTTTGCAGTACTATACCAAATTTAGGATTGCAGTGAAGCTTTGGGGGGTATATAATACTCACAGCAGAGGGAGAGATGGGTGACACATTGAAGTAATCTAATGGAAAATGCAGATATAATATCTTGTATCTCTCCTTTGAGATACAGCTTTCCACTAAAAGCTTATGCATGCCTAACTTGATAACTTTCTTAGAGATGTTTCAGTAGCTAACTGAGCTAACAAATACAAAAGCACACTTTAAAGTACCACTGTAATAAATATAGTGATGGACTGCTCTGCTTTTCTGTCCCAGAAAGTAATTTGTATTCAGGGAATCTCCTTACGCACATCTTGGGGAGCTTCAGGTAAGTTCAAAATATAACTCTTCACAAAGACCAGGCTAGTTGAGCACAATGCAGTCCTTTGCCTTCCTGTGTGAGAACTCATGTTTTCTCTGCAGTGGTGTTTTTTTTTTCACCCCTCTTTTTTGCCCTCAGTGAGACAGAGCACGAACAGTTGCCTACTTCCTGAGAACACAGTGATCCTCACATTCTGGGCTGCGGGTTGTGTTTTTCACATTCAGGCATAGGATGGGAGTTAATCAGATAGCCATGGGCAGCTCTAGCAAATAGCACATTTGCATCAGCAGAAGCTAGTTTCAGCAGACTTGCTGGGAAGGTTTGCTGCAGCATGCCACCATCCTGCCCTACTGACAGGCACTGCACATTCTTTTGATAAAACAGATGACAATAGAAAATTAAACTTTTAACTTTCTCTTCTTCAAACTCTTGAGAAGCAACTTACCCTGAAGGTGTGTGTCTGTGATTCACATCAGCTTTCATGGAACTCCATGATGACTTTGAGGTAAAGGAATTCAAAACTATGGAAGAGCCATACTTCATTTATCCAGGTGGCAAGGAGAGCTCTTAGAACCACTCTAATGCAACTGACAATCCAGATGGATAACAATTTCCAAGAGTCCAAAGGCCTTTAAGTAGAGTATGGGGATTACTGGGATTTGAATGTCTTATGTGCTCAGAAATAATCAGCCATTGCAATTCTGTCTTTTTGTGTTGGACAAATCACTTCAGACTCAAACTTGACTTTTTCTCTCTTCTAAATGAACAAAGCATCATTCATCAGTCCCAGATTTTTGTTTCCAGTTGCTGACTGGTTTTCCAAGTAAAGGGTGATTTTCTGAAAACCAAGTCTGCACACTTCCTGAAGCCTCTGTCAGATTTGCCTGGCCATGGCCTGGCTTGGACTGTATGACTAATAGCCCAAACTGTATTTCTGGATGTATGTGTTTGTAGGTGATGAAGTTAGCAGGTTTTCATTTCCTTTCTTGACCTCACCATGCTCCCAGTGAAGCACAGCCATGGCAGATACCAAAGTTTATTTTAGCTAATAAGAAGTAGCAACTTCTATAAAACTGTTTTGCTTTTTAATGAGGAAGTTTTTTCAACCTTTCCATTTGCCGCACAGTTAGTCCCACCACACTCTGGGTGTTAGTATGAAATTTAGGTGCTTTATGAATCCTGGGTTGGGCACTAGGGATATACTGTCTCTGGCTTGGTAACAACAAGGAGTTGCAACTTGTTAGTTCATGGGAAAGAAGGTTTCCTAATATGTTACAGCACGTTAGGACACACATTTGTGTGTTTCTACCCTTAGAATCATCATATTTGGTGAAAACACAATACAATGTCTTTTCCTTTGGAATATTTGAAAAGCACTTTAAACATAAACTGGGCAGATGCTTTTAAAAGGATTATTCCAAGTAAAAGGCACTTATGCTGGCTGGGGCATACGACTAGGAGCAGAGAGGAAGTTTGACAGAAACTTTGCCTGCTAGACACTTTTAAATATTCCATAAATGCTGAGATGGCAGGAAATGCCAACAATGATAGTCTAAATAGATCATTAACCCTTACAAGAGACCAAGTTTTCATCACCCTCTGAATGCCACCTCCAGTTTTCACAGCACAGATCTTGCATATAATTGTGTGTCCTCTGTTCATTTTAGCTCTTGTTGTTGGTGTAAGACTGAGAAAGAGTGAATTAAGCTTGGGGTTTTTCTACTGCCATTTTTTTCCAATTGTTTTTCCAATTTTTTTTTTTTGTCTCTGATTTTATGTTGTGGCAGAGGGCTCCTGGAAAAGAACTTCTGTTACTCTAAACACTGCACAAACACCAACAGAACACCCCAAAGAGTTTACAGTCTAATTAAGGCTATATATGTACATAATTGATTAATTAAGATTTACAAGTCCTAGCCAAGGTGTGTAAGGTAGGGCTGAATGAAATGTAATCAATTGTGCCGTGCAATCTAAACCATACACAGTATTCTGGAGACCAGAGAGCAATTTTTGTTCTAACAGATGCAGAAAAACAGTCTTCTGTGTTCTTCTCCAGCGTGCAGTGGGATTAGTTTGGTTCAAGGTACT
Organism: Cettia cetti; assembly: GCA_013401135.1. Classification (NCBI taxonomy): domain Eukaryota; kingdom Metazoa; phylum Chordata; class Aves; order Passeriformes; family Sylviidae; genus Cettia; species Cettia cetti. The sequence goes on from VZUI01050309.1 coordinate 32,754, forward strand.
CAACTTTGTTTTAAACCACATCTCTTTAGCTCAAAAAGTAAGAATGAAAAATTATAAAGAAGGTAAAAGTAAATAAATTAAGGATTTGGTGAAAGTACATGAGGGAATAAAATAAATATTGTCAATAAATTATTACATCACTTGGGGAATCAGGAAATAATTAGTTTCCTCCCTGAGAAATTCTAATTCTAATTAGTTTAGATCTTAGTACAGAGGAGCAATGTACTGTATCACTTGGACTTCTGGAAAAAGAGGGGATTTGATTTCAAGCTCTGTGTCTGATTTGGAAAGGCAGAAATCCTGGGTTGTACCAGTGCAGTGAGTCAACTTCCAGCTTGGTGCTGATGTGACAGAAGTGAGTGAGGCTGGTCTTGGGAGGCTGGGCAGCTGAAGATAAAGTAGAGGCATAAGCCCAAATTTCAGGATATCAAATCTATACTCTGGTCCAGACTTTTCTTTATGCTGAGATGTTTATGAAGATTTTTTGCATTTAAGAAAAAATACTCTAGCAATTTGGTTTTGGAGTGAGATTTCACACCTCATAACTGAACGTGTATGAGAAGCACTACACAGCTGAACTGGAGATGACACAGTTTTCAGTTTTAGGTCATTTCCTACACCAGAGGTACAGGCTGAGCCCTTCTCTTCTTTCCTTTCTCAGACCACTGATTATTTTGTCATGCAAGCTTCAGTGTGGAGGATAATTAAAAACTGCTTCAGTTATTAAACAGCATGTGCTTTTTTCTTTCTTTGAGGTAGTTGCCTTTGGGATTTTTACATCTCTCTTGGAATAGAGTGATAGAATAGGAAAAGGTCAGCTGAGGAAAAATATTTTTTTTTTTCCTGCTTCTGCATCAGTCTAAGGAAGAAAAAGTTTACTTTTTGACCTTGAACAATCCTGGATAAGGGAGAGCTGGCTGAGGGCTCCAAGCATTTGATTTATCCAGTATTTTATGGGTAGAACCAAGGATTGCTAGACTGGACAGTAATTCTACCTTTGTATAACTCAGTAGGATGCAACACAGACTATGAGTAGAATTTTCACAAACACCTAAGTTATACAATTTCTTGGAGCTACAACTTCTGCCTGCTCCATGTCCCTAATCTTCTCCTGTGGAACACATACCAGGAGCATGACCAGTGCATGGCCAAATTTCAGCCTTATGTGTTAGGACACTTGAGAGGCGTGTACCTGAATATAGGAATCACTCTAAGAAGGAAAATGGCTTTTGAGTTCCCCATTAAAAAAACCTAAAAGAAGTCTTATCCCCATTTAAAAAGAATTGAAAAATGTGCAGATAGGGAAGTAAGGGCACATGATGGATTAAATGCCTTTCCCATGGCCACACAGGAAGTCTGTGGCTAAGCTAGGAATTAAACCTAGATTTCCTTAGTCTGCATCCAGTGTCTTGCCCCCATTTCAGGCTGTAAAATTTTGTTTGTTATCAAATTCTCTGTAGGCTGAAGCAGTAGGACACTGAGTGTGAGAATGAAAAATATTAAAGAATAAATACTATTAATAATTGGTGAGAAACTGAGAATAGTACTGGATCAAGTATCACCCATTTATATTGCTATTTAATGTTCTCTTTTTTCCAAGTTTACATCAGCATAAAAATCCCCTTGTGGTATTGTTCCTTAACCAAACTGCTTGTGCCTTTCCCTATGGCTAGAGTTGCAGTGGAGCCCAATGCTTAGCTGTTTCCAGCTGTTCTGGTTTAACAGTAAGTAACATTATGACTGGATTGGCAGAAAAATGATTCTATTTATGCCTCTTTTGCTTTACATTTCTTATCCAAAGTCAAATAGAAAAATTACATCCATTTCCCGTGGAGAACATCCACATCTATGTTCTCTCTTATCATCCTCATTTGATTTAACAAAATTTCTTTTTCTTGAACTGCTGCGTGACTGAATTTTATCCTTGGAAATGTTGAACTACATCAAGAGGGGCTCCACTGAAGCAAAAACCAGACCAGGACCAGTAAAGCCAGAAGAAGGCAGGTCATGCCCCTCAAATCTGAACTAAACAGAAGCCTATCTCTATAGTAGGTAGGATATGACAAGCTAGGCAAAACCTTCACAGTGGTTATAGTTCCTCTCACATAAATATTGCACAGTTGGTCACTGCCAGCCCTACAAGAACAATGCACTGTATAAACTCTGCCCTTGCAGACTAGAGGCACTGGTGCTGTACCTGTAGGGGACAGGGAGAGCAGTCACAGCTGCAAGATATGACATCCAGTGCAGGTCTCCAACAGTGCCTCCATCTCAGAGACTCTTGCCATTCACTGGAGGACAGTGCTAACTCCTTCCTACACAAGTAGGAGGTCCCACATGTCCCAAATTACATTAACTTTACCTGACAAAATAAACACTACTCAAGTGGCTCAGAGGATATTTTCTAATTTACAGATAAATGGTAGAGAGAAGAGCTGAACCTGTTGATATCTCTGTTCAAGGGTATTTCAAAGAAAGTAAAGCCTTACTAAAACCCATTTCTTATCACCGCCTGACAGCCTTTTTTTGTGGGGAATAGCCCCAAATGGTTTTGATAGTTCTTTCAATAAGGTAGCTTTCATGCAGTGACGAACAAATAGATATATCACAGTACACCTTTGTGTAACACTCCTGTCTTTACTTACATGCAGGATTTCACCACTGAAATTTCCTGAGAAACAACAAAATTCAGTTAGCCACCAAATAAGACAAAAACTGGAGCTGGACTCAAACATAATGATGCATAACTGTTAGTGTTATGATATTTATAGAGGGTCATTTCTCATGTTTTTACTTTCTACAAATTCTTTGTGAAAAGTCTCGAAGAAATGGAAGAGTGTAGAAAAGCTGGTGTTCCCACTGTGTTCTTAAAGAAGTCAGTGTTCTGTTTTGTATCTATTTTGCCTGGCAATGAAGAAGAGAAAATTCTTCATGTGAATCTCAAACACTTTCTGCTCCAGCCAAGTTTCATTCTGAGCAAGTGGGACACATGATCTCAGTGGAAGGACTTCCTAAGTTGGCTGCTCCATCCAGTGCCAGCCAGGCAGGACTGCCCAGTTAGGCAATCCCTACTCTGCTTTAGCTGATTTCCTTCTGTACTCTTCCATCACTCTGTCCCTCATGGCTGCCTTCAGTTCAGGTCTGGAGGAGTCCAGCTGCACAAAGAGCGCCACAGTTTGGTGCCTGTCTTAAAGTAGGTGGGGAAAGGAATACATGTCAAGTGGGTAAATGTCAGTGAGGAATAGTAATTTGTAAGATTACTGGAGAGGCAAAAAGGGCTAAATATCTCTATTTTGTGTTAGTTTTAATTTTTTTTCTACTAAGCCACTAAGTATAATTCCTGGTCTATGCTTCCCTTTCTGTCACTTCTCCATAATTCTTAGCATTTCAGTTGGGCTGCTGTCTCTTGGCTGCTTCCTCTTTTCCTGCTTTCCTATATTTCATTATTTGCCCTTCTTCCTCTTAGAGTACTTTTATAACAGAGTGAGGAGGATGTGGAAATGTTACAATGTGACACACAAACTGCAGTGTCACAACTGCGGCTCTTTTATTTCACCTCCAGGAATGCGAAGAAATAGATCAGAGCGGAGAGGCAGGAGTGGATAGCTGAGTGAAGGAAGGGAGAGATTTATAAATAGGGACAAAAAATGACAAAAAAGTCAGCAAGTTTCCAGCTCGGTAACTTGAGATAATAGCTTTCCACATAGTTAAAGATAATCCTAAACTGAACCATCACTGTGTCCTTGAATGCAAGGAGAGATGCAGGCAGTACCAGTGTAGGGGCCTCCCATAATACTTCTGCAACACGGGAGATATACCCATGATGTGTTTTTGAAGTTGCCTGTAGAGATGTGCCTCCTCTCCTCTCCTCTCCTCTCCTCTCCTCTCCTCTCCTCTCCTCTCCTCTCCTCTCCTCTCCTCTCCTCTCCTC
>VZUI01050312.1:0-36665 GCA_013401135.1 Cettia cetti
ATCCCTATCCCGTAACTCTGCCTGAAAGCCCCTTTAATTTCTTAAATTATAATAATTTGGAGGGAGGGGATTTGGATTCCACATTTCCTAAGGAGGTCCTGCCCCTCCTTAGCAGATACCTGTCTTTCAAACCAAGACAGGGTTCAATACCCACTAAGCAACACATCAAACATCCTAAACTGTAGCAGAGTTGGATGCAGATTAAGCCCAAAGCATGAGAAATCTGCAGTCACATATGGCACCATCCATCAAAAATGACTGCTCAGAGGGTTCCCTGACTACACAAATAAACTCTTTTATCAGCTCAAGTACAGGTGGCTTGATTTTTCAGAAGTACCACGCTTTCTTGCAACAAGCTGGACCAAGGTATTTCTGGAAGTTAGCCAACAGTATGGAGAACACATGACATGAACACCCAGGAACCAGCAGCACTCACCTATGATTTTGTCAGAGGCATTGCAGGCCAGGGCAAAGCGGGTGGTTTTGGAATAAATTTCCATTGTTCTTCTCAGCGCTTGCTGTGCTCCATCTGTCATGCTGAGGGGAGACAAGGAGGCAGGACAGATTGTGCCCTTCACCCACTCAGAGGTGCAGCCTAAGGACTGCTTTCATACAAGCTTCAGGGATTACTGATACTAAGCTGTGCTTTGTAATATTCTGGTTTGATAAACTAAGCAGCTTTTTCTAGTCATGTGAACAAACCACCCTGTGCAAGGCAGGTTGTCACTGAGACCTCCATGACATGCAAAATGAAATCATTAATGCTCTGGAGAACACTGCTAAGAATATGGAGGAGGAGAATGTCCCATTTTCATCCAGTGAAATTCTCAACATGAGCCAAACTCTTTCCAAAGAGAAGGAATCAAAGAATCACAAAATGGTTTGGGTTGGAAGGGACCTTAAAGCTCATCCAGTTCCAGCCCCCTGCCATGGATAGGGACACTTTCCACTAGATCAGGCTGCTCCAAGCCCCATCCAGCCTGCCCTTGAACAGTTCCAGGGATGGGGCATCTTTCCAGTAAACTTCTGTGTTTCATATCCAGAGCATTCCACGTCAATACTCAGCATCTCTTTTGAAGCAATGACCTCTTCCTGCTGTGAGTACTCCCATGAGATCACTGTTCAATCCATATTCATTTCCTAACAAGTTATTTTGAACAGCTTGATAGAAACACTCAATACTGCCCAAGACTGAAGCTCTGCAGACAGGAGAGAGGCAGCACATTTCACACAGTAGCTGAGATCAGGAAAAACCAACATACCTGTCTGCTTCATCAAGGATGATTATTTTATGCCGACCTTTTGGAAGTGTGACTTTTTGCTGGGCAAACATTTTGATTTTGTTTCTTACAACATCAATGCCTCTGGAACAATAATTCAATTGATTCATGGTAAGTTAGGTGAAAATACAGAACAGCCACAGCAGCTGAAGTGCTCCTGGTTCTACTGCTGTTTGTTCCTGCCCCTTCAGCTGTTTCAGCACAGCTGCTGTGGAACCATGCTTTAAGCCACTGTCTGACTGATTTGGATTCAAACACCAACAATCCTTGGTTTTGGGGGTCTTGAAGCAAATAACTTAACAGTAGCAATATAAATATACACAAAGCCAGTAACCTTACTTGCAGTACCACCACAAAACGACTTATGTTTGGCACAAGGGAAGGGTAATAAATAAACAAAGGCAGAAGCATTTAAGATTGCTTTGCCAGTTCTTCCCACAGCTCCATCCACAGCCCCACAGTTTAAAAAGTACAGCTGGATAGACTGAATCACATCAACACAACACAGACACTTTCCTAGAGAAAGTCTGTTCAAAGACCTACTTTTATTAAGAAAGGATTTTACTTTTTTTGTTCTGTTTAGAAAAAGAATGTTGTGATTCTGTAGTTCTTCTGTAACTGATACTAACAGAGTAGGTAAAATCTATTGTGCTCAGACAGCCCACCAGGAAATGTCAGAATACTTCAGAATTTGGCAACAGAACTTGGGAAATATGATCAGCTCTTAGTGACTGAATCCCTGGAGTGCAGTCAGGGTCCTCTACACTCCTAACACCCTGATCCTACATTTTCATCCTCAACTGCCCTTATAGCCCTAATTTCTCTCACTCTAAGCACTGAAGAGTTTGAGTATAAACCACCTGTTCACTTTTCACTCTTTGGAGCCTCATAAATGCAGTGGGAAGCTTAACTCTTTCAAATAAATTTGAGAAAAAAGTACCATTATGGATTCTGCACTCTACCTGTTCATATTTTCACATATGAAAGTATCTATGATGTTTATAAAACATCAAGAAATAACATCTGTGTTGATGTGTGAACACCAAAGTTGGAAAGACTGCACTAAAATAAGTCTTAGAGGCCTTACTATATCATTAAGCCTATCAAACTGGCCTGGGTTTAATGGCAACTTGCTTCTTCATTAAAGATGTGATAAGGTTTATTCATTCTCACCTGTCATTTGAGGCATTCAGCTCCAGAACTGCATCCTTCAATGCAGGACCAAGGAGGGCACGAGCCAAACACAGGATACTGGTGGTTTTACCTGTTCCTGGAGGGCCCTAAAAATGTGAAAATGCAACAACTGATGGCAAGTTTAATGCAATTTTCTAAGCTGTGCTCTCTACAAATCTCCTCAATCATGAAAAAAGGTGCCAACAGAGGAACTGCAGAGAAAACAGCCTGGAAGTTGTGCCTGAGCTCAGGATCCTGCTCCTGACAGAGGAGGCATGCTGCAGGGAGAAGCACAGGATGTGTTTCTACATGCACCTGAGGTAGATTTAAACTTTTTTCCCTCTGTGTTCTGCCAAGAACATTGCTCCCAGATCACTCAACCAACTTCTCCCTCACCAGTACAAGCTGATCTGTACTGGGAGGCCATCCTGGCTACATTTCAAATCCAGGACCAACACTGAAATACAGCACAGCACAGCAATACTCACAGCAATTATAATATTTGGTACATTCCCCTCTTTTGCAAAGACCTAAGAAAGAACGAAAATAAGAAATTATGTAAGAAAAAAAATTACCATGAACAAATAATTTCAATTCTGTTCTATTTTAAGCATCAGAAACAAGATTCTTTTTTTACCCTCCTATTTTCATTTTTTGAACCTTGCTACTTCATATGTTTGGGGTTTTTTTAATTGAACTGTTAGAAATCAGCCCCTAGAATATGGAAATATTTAAAAGCACTTAATGCCACAGGTCTTTAGTACTCTTGCCTTTCCTTTCATCTGTTTGAATTATATACTTGCTAGTATAATCTTTCTGTTAACAAATACTGTGTTCACAGATAAATTTGTCATAGAATTATAGAAGTATTGAATCCTGGAATAGTTAGAATTGGAAGGGACCTTAAAGCCCATCTCATTCCAACTCCCTGCCATGGACAGGGACACCTTCCACTAGACCAGGTTGCTCCAAGCCCCATCCAACATCACCTTGGACACTTTCATGGAAGAATTAATATGGCAAACATTTCTTAAAAAAAAAAATTTTCTTTTATATGAATATATTTATATATGAATTATATTTATCAATTGAAACAGTATTATTATAACAGCTACAAATTCTCTAAACTCCACCAAATGGTCAATTTTAAACATCCCAATTCAAGAAAGAGTATTTCCTTACACACCACTCAAATATCATGTAAAAGTTGTAATTTTTAAAGTAAATCAGGAAGTTTTCTTCCACATACTCAAGTACGGACATAAAATACAATAGTATTTTTTTACTAGTCTGTGGATCTATGTAGAAATATGTTTTTTTGAGATAACTTGTAAGAAGATACAGGGATAGCTACACACCTCCAACCTGCTCACAGTATCTTCATTTCCAACTATTTCAGACAGTTTCATGGGTCTGTATTTTTCCACCCTGTAAAAGTAAAACTCCACACACTTCACCACATATAATAACATTTTAATAGTGCTTTAGAGAGACGGACAAGGAGGATTATGTTAAGAGAGCAGGGGACAAAGGTGGCTGGACATGTCGTGAGTGCAGGTGCTGCAGGGTGTCTGTCATTGCTAAGCACAGCATTGCACAACACTAATCACAGACTCGGAGAATCCCAGAATGGTTTGGCTTAGAAAGGAACTTAAAGACCTTTCCATTGCATCCTCCTGCCATGGGCAGGGACACTTCCATGGGACCAGCGTGCTCCAGGTCCAGTCTGGCCCAGAACACTTCCAAGGATGGGGTAACCACAGCTTCTCTGGGCAACCTGTGCCAGGGCATCACCACCCTGAAAGGTTTTATTTCCATTGGTATAAAAAAAGCAAAAGGAGGGAAAAAAATGCTCGACTCAAACAGGATTCCCATGCCCCAGCCTAAGGGGAGAAGCCACCCTGTGTGTTGTCCCACGGTCGAGACAGTGCAGGGCTGACTTTCTCTGCGTTACAAAGGAAAACAATAGGATTTTCTTCCCTACTGATTTCTGGAAGTGTTCAAGGCCAGGCTGGACGGGGCTTAGAGCAACCTGTTCTAGTGAAAGGTGCCCCGGCCCACGGTCCAACCCAAACCATTCTGATTGCTGCCTTCCCAGCCCCGGCGACAGACGGGGCAGGTCACAGGGCGCAGGCAGAGCCCCGGGTTCCGAGCCAGACCGAGCTCCTGCAGCCCGGCGGGCACCGGGAACAGCCCTGGACACACCGCTGTGGCCATGGCCGGGCACCCCCCTCAGCCAGACCGAGCTCCTGCAGCCCGGCGGGCACCGGGAACAGCCCTGAACACACCGCTGTGGCCATGGCCGGGCCCCCCCTCAGCCGCCTCAACCCAACCCGCCGCCTTCCCGCCACCAGCGCCCCGCCCTCCGCTCATTGGCTATGCCGCAGGCGGGCCCGCCCCCTCCCCGCTCTGCACCAATCACCGCGCGCCCCGCCCGCCCCTCGCCCCGCCCCCGCTCGCCCTGGCGGGCTGTCATGGCGGCCCAGGGCGGCCGCGCTCCCTCGCCCGCTGTCGCCGCTCACCAGGGCAGCTCGTAGTGGCCGCTGCCGCCGCCGGGCGCGGCCCCCGAGGGGTCGGAGGGCCCCCGCTTCTCGCCTGCCGACGGGCCGGCCTTCTCGTCCTCCGGCACATCCACCTCCATGGCGGCGCAGCAGGCGCTCCGGGCCCGTCTCCCCGCCGCCGCCGTGAGGGGAGGGAGGGCCGCGCTGCCGGCCCGCCTCCGGGGCGGAGGCAGCCGGGGTGTGCGCTCTCCAGCCGGTCACCGGCTCCTGTGGCTGCTCAGTGAGGCGGGCAGGCGCCAGCCCAGGCTTGGGGTGGTCGCACCGTGCCGGGCTGTGCCGTGCCGGGGAAGGGCTCCTGGTGAGGGCAGGCCGCCCGCAGCTCGGCTGGGTGGGCCTGTACTCGCCTGTTCGGTCTCTTTGGGCTTCCTACCCTACCGCGTGTTAAGATATAACAGTAAAATGTTTGCATTTCAGGGGTCTAAAACTTCGTTTCTTCTATCTGCCTCTATTTTCTCCCACCCCAAATGAAAACAATAGAAGATGCATTGCAAAATATTGTAAGCAGTTTCGTTATAGTCGGGGCGATGATTCTTGCTCTATTTATTGAACACAGATACAGGTTGCCCAGTGGAGCTCTGGCTGCCCTGTTCCTGGAAGTGTTCAAGGGCAGCTTCGATGGGCTTGGAGCAATCTTGTCTACTGGAAAGTGTCCCCATGGCAGAGGGTGGAATGAAATGAGCTTTAAGATCCTTTCCAACCGAAACTATTCTGAGATTCTATGCTTCTAAATGTTCTTTTCCAGGTTATGTAAAGGTGGCTCATGCACCTAAGTCAAGACTCATTTTTATTTCCTTAATTGATAATTTTGGTGAAGTGTTACAGTACTAAGCTCATTGGTGCCCCTACATGCTACCAGCCCCTGACAGAGAACTGGGTTGCTCTATCCATAGCATTGCATTAGAATTTGGAAATCAGTGCTCATTTTCAACCTCAGTAGTTACTGGAGCCTTGATACATCTTTCAGCTCTGTTTATGCTCCACATAATTAATTACATTTGTGTTAGCTCAGTGCACAGAGCATCTGTCCTTCAGTCTGGGCCCTGATTCCTTGGGAAGTGTTTCTAATTTAAGATTGGTGTGAGGCAGGAACTCAGAACTGACCATATTTGCAGCTCAGTGTGAGCAGTGATGCTCCTCTGAGGGAGTAACTTCCTCTTACTCATCACAGAATTTGTATTCCACTGTTAGTGTCAGTGCCTGTTACTGGTATTCTGAGGTTGACATATGAGCATTTGTCCTCAGCCTGTAAAACTGCTTCTGCCTGTGGCCTGACAGTGATGGAGTTTTATGAGTTTCTCTAAAACTCTGGAGGGTGAAGTTTGTGTTTTGCAAAGTGCAGTCTCACTGTTTTTTATGGTAAGTGCTTTAATCCTGTTTTGCATATTGTTTTTATTAATAGCTGTGGTGGTTCCTAGTGGCTGTAGGATAACTGTTATGTAAGGGTAAATAAAACTGGAAATGTTCTGCACCCTTCATGTGCCTGGCTGAGTTAACATCAAAAGTGATTTAACCACCTGCATTGGAGGTAAAGAAGATAATTCAATAACACAATTATATGGCATATGAGGGTGAGAGCTGGCTTTTTTTTTTTTGGTATTCAGATTGTTCATTCCTATACACTCACTCAGTTACTCTTGTCTTTAGATTTAATTTTCTGCAGTGCTCATCAGAACCCAACATGAAACAGTGAAATACTGTTGGTCATAGCTGTCAGGGCAGCACCCTGGACATGCTTTGATTTCTTGCCAAATTAAACAGCAGTTCTGCTCTTAGGAAGTACCAGCTTCTAGATAAGATATCATTTTCCTGGCCAGCATTAATTCTACCACTCTATGTGCAGAATTGCTGCTGATAAGCACTCAAAGGACAATAAGGAAGGCTAAGATAAGAATCATTGCAGAGAGCCTGATGACAGGTTTTGTGATATGTTTCTACTAACAGTTGAAATAAATGTGGTTTTGAGCACAGTCTCCTAAAGAGCTGCAGCCCCTGCATAGGCAGGAGCTTCTCACAGTGGTTTATCAAACACAGAACAAGTATTTATTGAAGGCACAACAATATTGATAGGGATAGGTGGCAGGTGGACAGACAAATGTGAGCTGAAAGTTTTAAACCCCATCATGTCCCAAAATCCGAACTGTTCTTATTGTAGTCCGACAGTTTAGATCACAGGATACATCCAGAGTGAAATGAATTCCAAATTCAATGCTGAAATAGCAGAACTTCTGATGTGTCATCAGCAATGCCTAAATACACATGTATGCAGATGTACTGTGTTATCCTGAAAGGAGAACACTCCTGAATTTAAGGTATTCTTTCAGACCTTTCTCCCTCACACCCCAAAAGATGTATAGAAAAGCGTACTAAGTACTTGTAATAAGTAGAGAGTACAGAGAAAGGCTTTTTGCTAATGCCTTATTCAGCAATGGGAGTGATCCTCTTCAGTGTATTCAAACAGCATCTATTACTAGTAGTGGAGATCCCCATCAGAGAAATAAATCATGATCCTGTGGTTGGCCCAGCAGCAAGGAAGTCCCAGCTGCAGATTCTTGAGCTGGAGGGAACAGGTCTTCCAAAGATCATATGGGAGCTCTTCTCAACCAGCTCTGGTCCCCATGGGGAAACCAAAGCCCAGCAAAACATGTTTTGTCAGAACTGGGTAAATGCAGAAGTCGTGGCAAGAGCTGCTTTGCATGCTGTGGTTGCTGAAAGTGAGGGTGCTTGTCTGGAGTTTGAACAGCAAATTGAAATTAGTGAAGACACTAAAAGTGAGGCGGTGGTTGGGGACAGTGAAAAGCAAGAGTGAGGGTGATGTGAGGTGTAAAACCCAGAAAGCAATGGAAATAAAGCATGAGAGGAAATTGACTTCAGGCAATTGTTAGCAAAAAGTATGGAGCTGTATATTCAGTAATAAAAATTTCTTATGTGCAGTGGTTTGGGGAGGGAGGGGAGAACCATTTACTATTCAAGATTGTTTGGTTTTGGGTTAAATCTGTGAGTTCAGCTTACTGTTCCTGTTAGGGCCAACGCTCATGCATGTCATCCTGCAGGTCAGAAGGCCAGGGGCTGAGACCTTAAATGAGACCTACATAAACTGCAGCATTAAGAGGAGTTCCCTGGGCTGTCCATTGCTGCCCCACTGCTGCAGTTAAAGCTCCAGTGCAGCCTGCTGCTGCTTCACAGCCACAGGTAGGTCACAGAGCACAGATGGCCTCACTCCAGGGACGGGTGGAGGCTGCAGTGCCCTTGCAGGCTGTTCCCTCTCTGTGCTCTCTCCCTTTCACACAGCTAGGCTGGAGAGTGGGATGGATTCTTGTGCTCCCAGCCCTTTTATCTTGTGGTCACTGAGGCTGAAAGCAGAGAGCAGAGCTAGAACAAATAGTGGGAGTGAAAGTAACAATGGGGCTGTTTAGAAGGGAGGCTGGGCTGGTGCTCCATGAAATAGGGATCACCGTGTTAGGATGTTTCCTGGGCCTGACATGTCTGCACCCAAGACTGACAGGGGCCCTGATTCCTGCAGAGCTGCTGTGCTTGAGCTCTAGAGGGAAATGGGATGATGCTGTCAGTATATGCAGGTATTGGCTTGTCCTTGTAGCATCACAAGCCCTGTCCATTCTTCATGTGTTTATCCACACGATGGCCCCGGGGGTACAGCTGTGCTGAGCTAATTTTATGGGTACCCTTTAAAATTTCTTGCTCAGAGTAATGGCTGAGGTCCCACATTTTCTCTTTGCTAGCACGTGGCCATCTCCCTGTTTATTTCCACATCCAGTGCCTCATCCTTACCCTTCCAAGAGCATCCTTATCTCCAAGAGCAACAGCAGCTCCCCAGCACACTCTGGGTAAATACAGTGTGACCCCTGCCCACTGTTACCTGAGAGCTTTTATTTGCAGCATCTCATTGCTTTTTACATTTTCATTAAGTACCTTTACATCTTTTTTTTTAATGCTGCCACACAAAATTTTAAGCAGTGTGCCATCAACATCTGCAGTTAGGAAATTAGTAGTGCTGGAAGTGAGACAAGGCACAGGTCATGGTGACAGAGCAGCTGGAAAGATCAACTTCAGCTTACTGCTACTGAGAGACTCTAAAGTTGCACATATTTAAAATTACTTTCTATAAGCATTTGAAAATATCTAAAAGAATGGGTTTTAAGTGCCATTTTAAGACAGAGAAGCTTTATTATGATTTTTCTCCATATGTTGTGTTTGTCCAGAGCTTTACACTAGGTAACAAGTAAAGGATGCAGCAGCATTGACTAGCCAATCCTACTCTCCTGCCCTTTGGTTGCTTAAGACTGAAAATGTGACTGAAATTTCCTTTCTTTTTCTTCTTTAAGCACAAAAAAATAGAGCAACGAGTGTCCAGCCCAAGTCCAGCCGCGTGGTTACAGCTTCGGTCAGTAGAGGGAGTCTGGACACCTGGGTTAAACCACACAGGTCACCATGACATCCAAGGGAATTGACTTTCTCCTAGAATTCCTCTTTTGTCTGCAAAACCAGGTAAATTCTCTACACGTACTTTTTTCCTAGATGCCATAATGCAGCTGTTGGCTCCTAACAGGGCTGATGAAGCTGAAAGTGTAGGAGAGGGGAATGATCTTTTGTGCTTGCCATATTTTTCTTCCTGTGCAGCCTCCCTGGGAGCACTTGTCTGTTTGCACCTGCAGCTGGGGCTGGTGTGGAGCACCACCTTTTCTCCTCTGTGTCATGATTTTATGTCACCATTAGTGGCTGTAGCAGGGTTCTGTTTGCCTCCAGGCAGGACACAGCCTTCACCTTTTCACTGAGGAAGCTCAGCAAGTGACTCTGTGCATGACTTACTGCCAAAGGTGGATGCTGCAAAGGGCATCCTGCAGAGCAAGTGCTTGCTGGGGCTCCCCTTTGTAAGGGGAAGGCTCTTAATGAAGAAGAAGGAACCTAATGGCTCTGTGGCTTTCTGCTTGAAGACTCAGGCCCAAGCTGGTGCAGAAGCAGAGGAGTGATTTGGGGGCTCTGATGGATGGTACAATCCAAGAGTTTGAAATGGAGGTAGACAATCTGGGCTCATCCATTCTTTAACCCGTGTGCCACTCTCTGTGTTTTCAGATGTAACACGGGGTCTCTGTTTCCCATAAAAACGGGAATGTGGACTGGCTTGATTTATGTTTATCAGAAACTTCAAAAGAAGTTTGCAACAAATTTGATATAAAGTGGATTGTACTTTTTAATGTTACAGTATTGCTTGACTTGTGGTTTGACACATGTAGCCACGATTCAGCACAATAGTGCCAGAGTGTATCCAGCATTTGCACTTCCTTGTGCTCACTCCTGCATTAGCAGTCTGGGAACATTCTCCACTGGCTGCCCCTAATTGGTACTGCATGACATTATGCAGCCCATTTCAGCTGTATCTGGTCTCTTAAATGCTGGGCAAAACTTGATCAGAGACCTTGTTTGGCTGAATGCAACAGAATAAATCTTAACATTCATTCCTGTGCATTCATTCTGTACGTGCCACAGATGGAAATGCAAGTGTGTTGTTGTTTTTCAACAGTCCAGGATTTAACGGGCCGTGAAACTCTGGATTCATTCAAGTCTGCAGAGCATGGATTTAGAAGTATCAGAAGGAAGAGCTGCTGTATTCCAAGCCATCAAGTTCCTAAAGCATGAAGGACAAATGTACCAGAAGGTTAAGGTAAGGGTCGAGTCTCATTTGATTTAAAGTGCTCATTATAGAAAACATGAGAAAAATCTAACAAAATATGAAAAAGGAGTTATTATCTCCAGATCTCTGTGTGCACAGGTGATTTCTTTACTCTAAATGTTTGGTGTGATCTTGCCTAGACAAGGAATCAAAAGCAGGATTTGTACTCTTAAGGTTTGATTTAGTGGCTGCATATCAATTTGGGATTGAAAGGATGACTTGGTCTAGTAAGTCTAGAGCCAAATACCACAACATGCAGTTGATTGTCTGAGGAGAAAATGGTTTGTGAACCTTTCCTTAGTCTGGGAGGACACGAAAGGACACAGTCCTGTGTTACTGCATGAAGGGGTATTCTGGTTTATGGGATCAAAGTCCATCAAAACCCAGGTGCTGCATGAGCTGGCACTGCACAGGTAGAGCTGGCCCAAGGGCTCCAGGCAGCCTCCTTCAAAGGAGCTGTGACAGGACATTTCTGTGCAGGTAAGCCTTTGTTCTTTAGCCTTGCAATCCAGTCTCTCCTCCACCTGGGCTAACTCCCTAAATTTAAGGCTGCTTCCCTAAATTAAACTTTAATTAGTTACACTATATCCTTCAATTTAAGACATTTGTTGTTTATTACTTCCAGTTATCACAGAAGTCTGAGAAATAGTAGAGAAAAAAGTTTCTCTTTCTTTCATTAGTCACCTTGGCTGTGCCACTTCCAAGTGAAAAAATCCTCTCAGAGCATGCCTAACAAAGTAGGACTCATCTGCAGAGTTGAACACATGTTGGATAACCTCCTGGTGTTTAGTCACCACCCTGAAAATGCCTGATTTCCCTGCAGCCTGGTTGCTCTTTCTGTTGACCTACTTTAGAGGTGGTTTCCTCTAAAACATAAACACAACAGGAAAGGGCACTAAATTCCAATATTGGGAGAGCTGCACTGAAGCAGCAGAGTCATTTGTCACTTCACTGTTGCATTTAACCCCTATGTAAGAACCCAATGAGACAGGTTGCCTATCTAGTATCAGTAAATCTTGCTTTAATGGCAATAGGTAACCTGATCAATTAAATATTAGCACTTATATCTCTTCTTTTGTATTTTTTAACCTGTACTTCCTCAGAGCAGCTTTAACTGTAGCAGGAGGGGAAATCCTTGTATGAGTCTCCTTTGTTCCACACACCCAGAGCACCTCAGAGTGTTTGGGTTGCATAGAAGATGCATTTTGTACATATGGATTGTTGATTTAATTTAAGGATGGTTTTTAGGGGTTTTTGTTGTTTTTAAGGTTTCTATCTGCCAGAGTAAGCTTAGGTGTGATGCTTGCACCAACTGAGAATTTTTTTCTTCCTCCTCTTACCATAAAGAGAACTTTAAATACAAATTTACTTTTTATCAAATCACACCACATGTCATTATTGATCTATATATTTTGCTGCTACCGAGGAAAACCTTGCCTATAAAATGCTGACATTATTAAATGAATTTTGGCTGCTGCATCCCAGGGTGCATTTTTCTGCCTCTCCTCATGTGAGGGTTTTTATTGTGTTGGTTTTTCTTCTTTGTTTCATTCTGACTGCTCTGCTATGACTTGTTTCTCATTTGTTCAGCCCTACACGGGAGGTATTCTGAGGGCTAAAATTCATTAGGCAGTAATTAAAGCAATGAAAGAGGCATGTTAATGTAAAATACTATATTTTTTCTGTAGTTTTCAAGAGAGAACTCTTGTGCATGTGTCTGTCATGGAAGTCTGTCAGAAAGTAAACAAGTAGCATCTTTCTTTCCCTTAAGATTCCAAAATTCACAAGAAGCTCAGGCTTCTCAGAAAGTTCTTGTTAGTGTCCTGTGCAAAATAATTCAAGTTCAGAACCAGCCAGTGCTGATGAAAAGGCTCCTGAGGGGAGGCACAGGCAGTGCTGGGTGTTGGGCTTGAGCTGTGAGGGATTGATGGTTGTTCCTCTGCAGGCAACCAGAGATAACAAATGACATCTGCACCTTCACATCATCTTCTCAGGAAGGCAAAGGACTGCAGAGGATTGTCCTCTCTACTGAAAATGAGGGTGGTCTGTAATTGGGGGCACAAGGAAATGGAAGAGGGCTGTCTGTCTACCTGGGAAGAGATCTCTTTTCCCATGAAGGTGCCTATTCTGGGCTCAGGTGTGGTCCTACTCTGAAGGCACTTGCAAAACAATCTTTAGAGTGATGTAATTTCAGGACATGAGTGGATTGTGGCAAACTGGGGAGAGGAATTACCCAGAGAACTCAAAGCAAGAGCTTGTGCTAGTGCCTGGGATAAATATTAAGCTCTGCCAACTAAACTTTGGAGGGATCCCATCCTGTAATGCATCTGTGCTGAGTGCACATCTTGGATTGTCCCTCTTAGGCAGTGACTCCCTGCAGCATCCCCACTGCAGCATCCCCAGCAGTGTTTGTCCCCTCCTGGATCACCACATGGACATTCAGTTTGCCCTTTGTGATCCTCCTTCCTACCCTGGCAGGAAGGCTGGAAGGAAAGCAGCTTGCATGCTTCCATCCTGCCCCCCTGCCCCTCCTTCTTGATGTCCTGGACACTTGCCAGCCTGTGACCAACTGTCCCCAAGAAATATTTGCTTCCTGTTTTTCTTGCTTAGACCTCCAGAGGCCTCGTTTTTCATGAATAAAATATGAGCTGTTCTGGAGCCATGAAGGGAGGAAACCACTGCCAGTGCTTTTTATTGCTGTGGTTGCTGCTGCCTCTGCCTCACTGACAAGAGCAGAGGAGAGAGGAAAGGGCTCAAGGGTTTAGTCCAGTGGCTGTTTGCAGTGTGAGCTGTGCTGTCTGGAGCCAATACTGAGGAACAGCTGACTTAGTAATACCTTATTTCAAGCAGTTTGTAACTAAGGAATTAAAACATTTCAGTTTGAACTGAAATTTTTGATTATCTTTTTCTCAGAACGTGGCTAATGGTTGGTTTTCAGTCTCTTCCCCACCTTTTTAAAATTATTATTTTATTATTTGTCAAGATGAATGTAGAGTAATACAATCTCTTGTCATAGCTGAATCACACCTTGATTTATCTATCAGTTTCAAGAGTTAATCAAGTTTCTTTTGCATTAGCTTAATTTTTCTTGCAGCTCCTCTTGTCTTGGCACTTTGTTCAGGTTTAATAGAGAGGATATGCAAACAATAATATTAAATAATTGCATTTACCCTGCTGGTTATTGTGCCTGAGCTCCTACTTTGAAGACTTAATGGATGAAGTGAAGGGATGTCAAATACTACTTTCTTACCCATATAAGTAAATACCAAGAGTATTTACCATGGGCTTTAGGAACTGTTATGCCCTAAATATCATTTGTCCTGGAGATTTCCAAGCTGCCAAGCAAACCTTTTAATGCAGGTATATTTCTTTTCACTGTTATAGTGGTACCAGAGCTGAGATCAGAGACTGATTCCCACACCATTTCTGGATCCTCCTTAATAATTCTCCCAAGACAGTCCCTGAATTCAGTACTCATTTCAGCTAAGAACAGGTCAGTTTGAGAGATACATTTTCATAATTGTTTCCAAGTCTATTCTGGGATTTAACTTTCCAGTTCTGCATGTTTGCTTGTCAGTGACTTTTTGATAGAAACTTTACCTGAATGGCTAAAACCCTCTTTCATCCAGGCAGCACATTGACTGGAAAGAAGATGCTGCCAATATACACGTGGCAAAACTGAACCAGGAAAGTTTGAAATGTCTTGCCCAAAGAGAGGTTGGCCTTAGAGTGTGGTCTTTACTCCCTATACTGAGCACATTTGACTTCCTCCTCTGATGACTTACACAATTACATTTGTGCAGGGTTTATGCATGTTAATAAGCATGTCTATATGCATATATTTACATGTTTGTACATGCAGGGTCTTGTGTGTGACATTGTATAGGTTTGGTTAAATACGAGTTGACCAACAACTCAGAAAAAGGTCTTATATTTTGAAGAATATTACTTTTAATCCATAAACATAAAATGCAGATTCCTCCAGTTCTACAATGGAGAGCTGGTGATTATTTGGTTATTTCATCTGCTTCTCTGTTAAATGAAACAAAGTTATTCAAGAGATTTGCTCAGTATTTCAGTTGTTATTAATATAAAATAAAGTTTATTGCTGCACTAGAGGAGGATTCTTAGTCAGGCAAGGTGCTTCCCAAGCAGGGGGGCTGTATAAACTGTGTGCTCTAAGTCCTCTGTGACTATGCTGTTCTTCAGAGACATCCCTTTTTGTCTGCTCAATGAATTCCTATTTTAGAACCTCCTGAAATGCCATGGCATAAGGTGATAAAGGTGCTGACAGGTCACAAAATGTTACATATTGTCATTAGGGTGAATGTGAGCTGGGCTTGAGCTGCTGCTTCCTCTGCCTTCCAGGGATCCATCTCCTGCTGATGGGTGATACAGCAACACAGATGCCACCTGCACTGAGTTCCTTCACGAAGGAGACTTGCTGGAGTGGAATAGAGAAATGCAGAGCTGCAAACACAATCTTTGTTGTAAAACACATCTAAAGCAGCTTTAAAAATGAGATTGGTTGTACAGATTATCAGCCAGAAGCTTCACTGGGCTTAACTGAGTGGATTGTTTGACCTAATACAACCAGAATACAGCAAAGTGCCCCTTATGAACTTCCCTGTTTTCAGTGCATTGTAATAATCACAACTGTGCTTAGCAAACCTCATCTCAGAATGGAAATATTATTACTTCTAGAAAATAACCTCAGGATACAGTGCTACAGCGTGTTGTGTGCACACATGCACACCAAGTGGAAGGTGTACAGAGGAACCTGATACACCTCACCTGGTCTAGATTGTAGGTCATAGATCAGTTTATTAGAGCTGGAATTTTATGGAAATGAATGACTGAAAATATAGCTGCCAGAAGTAGACTTTATTTTCCCAGTACATCAGTCAGTGTAAGCAAGGTATTTTACTTTATGCAGCTGGAAAACAGAGTAGAAGGGAAGAGTATAATTAGAAAATCCTATGCTGCAGCAAAGTGGATCATTCTTGAAGTAATGAAGGATTTAGAAACTAAAAGCTTATGCTGTCTCTTAATGACATTCCACTGCATCTCTAAAATATAACACTGGGAAAGGCTTGATCCTGATTAGGGAACTGTGCACCTGCAAGCCACAGCACAGCAGTGCACACTTGCTGTGGAGCTGACTTTCATGGTGTGATTAACCTAATTGATTTCCTGGAGATAGCTCCTGTAGGTGGAGTTAAACCTGCACTTGTGACTTTTGCTAAATTTGGGCTGTGGGTGCTAGTTGCACTCAGCAGGCTGGGAGCACAGGGTGCTTCCTAGCACTGGGTGCTTGGATGAAGCTTCATGGCAATGGGTGACAAAATTCTCTCTCCCCCTGAGGCAAGCCCAGAGCCAGCTGTGGGGTGAAGGCTGTGAGCTGGGAAGTGATTGCAAACTGCTGCTGCTGCTGCAGAGATCAGGGGCTCCCAGCAGAGCTGGGTGGCAGCACGTCCTTGCTGAGGCCTTGGCTCTGGCAGTCTCCAGGCACATTTCCTGTGAAAACAAATGGCAGAATTGTTGTGGGACAGGTCTTGTTTTGTGTTGGGAATGACACTCACCTTCTGCAAGCCCACACAGGTTCAGGAGAAGTATTTCACTCTTTAATCTGCTTCTGGGATATAGGCTTACAAGGTTATTCATGTATTTGACACCTCTCAAAACAGCACAGGCAATGATGGAGTGAATCCAACAAGGTTCTGCTTTCTTTTCATCTGCTGCCCAGATTGACCTGCTTATGTACTGCTAAAACTACCAGGGACACAAACTGGTCTTTAAATATAGCAACAGGGTTGATTTGCAACATGGGGATAGGGAGAGTGAAACTGCTGTGCAAGTTTGAAGTGCTGTTTACAAGGGTTATCTCTAATATCCTCTTTATGTTCCATGGAAACAACTTCAGGGCTTCAGTCACATCAGCCCTATGAAGAAGGATCTGCATGAGCTGCGTAATCTACGTGGGGAAATTGTTGCACTTCAACTCCTTGACTGCTGGGACCTGAAAGTCACAGCAGGATGTCATTTGCAAGGCAATTTTCTCTGGAAGTGCAATATGGCTTTGTTTTATGACCTTGATGTCATGAAGTATTAATAATCTCTTAAATCTACCCCACTTGCAAACAAAAAACCCCAACAAGGTACAATCATTTGGATTTTGGGTTGGTATTTATAGTCTGCTTAAAAATCACAGCTTGTGGTATGATACATAGGTGTGAATGCATTGGGTTTTTCTGCCAAACTTGCCTGGATACAACAAATAAATGAATTTCAGTCTGTTGGGAGGACAGCTGTTTCCTTGTTGTTGTTAAAATGACATTTTAAGCCCAGTTTGAAGGTACCTTCGTCTCTTTTCTTAGCACGCTAAATGGGCATTACATGGCTTAATTCATATTTGTGTTTTCCATACCAAAAAAAGAGAGGTTCTATTAATTTCTTATTTCCTTTCTTCTATAAACATCTCAGAGAGTAACCTGCTGTTTCTGTTCTGTCACCACAAACATTCTTAGAAGTATTGCAGAGGATGTGAAATGAAAGGTACAGGTGAATTACTGACTGCAACAGACCAGATGCCTGTTCAGGCAAACGCCCCCTTTGAGAAGCTCACTGTTACCACAGGCTCAAAGAAAAGAGAAACAAACCTTAAGTGTGATACACAACAGTCATAGAATCTGTTCAGAGGAGTTTACTTTTCTTCAAGAGTTGAGTGGTCTCATACTTTCTAGTTAGAATTCTAATTAGAATTAACATTGTTACTGCTACAATATAACTATGTTAATTACCTTTAATATATTCTGGCATTGGATTCCTCAGGATAATTTACCTTAATTGCATTTTCCCACTTTTTAGCTTTTTATTTGGGTTTTCTTCACTTATTAACTTATTGTTGTATATTATATTCTATTGAGCTTGTCTGTCAGTACTTAGGATTAATAGCATTAGCCATTTTAATGTGTGCCTTCCATATCCATTCTGATGAGTCCAAAGCACTTTACAGATCAGGTCAGTATCATTGTTCCTCTTTTGCTGTTATGAAAGCAGTTGTTGAGATGGAGGGAGTTTCCACTTTACACCAGCAGTAATACCAAAAAATGGATTAGGATGCAATTCTCATGTGTGCAGTGCTCTGGCTGCATCTTCACAGTGATTCTTTCTTACTGGAACATATGTGGTTTATGTAGTGCAATTAATACAACTAAATTGACAGGAAAATTGAAGAAGTGTGTGCAAGTTCCTGGATCTGGGTTATAGCACGGCATTTGACAGCCAAAATCCATGTTACAAAGGATTTTCTGTAATAAACATTCTAAAATGAAAATGAACACCTGGCAAAGGATCACGCTTTCTCAACCTTTCTGCATCTGGGATTTCTGGGAGTCGAGGCTGCCCTTTGCTCCTGGCAATCCCTGCAGCAATATCCAGTTGGTGAGTGAGGTCATTTGGGGCATCTTGCTACTCTCCTGTCACAGGACATAATATTTCTGCATAAAGAAATAACCTCCTTTTTATAAACCTTTTATTTAAACCTTTTACCATCTTACTGATAACTGGCAGCAGGGATCAGTGGATGGTTCTCCAGTGCTCTCCTGGTGACAGGATTACAGCCCCTTCCATCAGTACTGAAACATGATGTGCTGAGGGTTTGGGCTGTGTATTTATGCCCTGCCCATTACTGTGCTATTTAAATTAGGTCAGACATGGTCTTTGGTTGGAACCTCTCCTTAATTAAAAAATACTTTTTTGGCAGGAAGCAGAGGACAGTTAGTCGTACTGTTAATAACCCCCTACCTTTTCCAGACTCCTTCTGCCTTACACAGGAATATTGCTATTATTCCATACCTCACATACAGCTCTGGCAGAGCTCGTTATTGTGAGCCTTGCATCACAGCCACCACAGAAACCTGTTTGGGACCAAGTGGCTGCTATGGTGACTGGAAATCAGTGGACTGGAGGTGATCCTGCCTGGGACTGTGGGCCTTTATGCTCCAATTTTTCTCATCTGCCAGTTGTTACAAAGGTTGTTTCTTGTGTGCCTTGGGATCTTCTGGAAAAGTGTTCCCTATGTTAAATTACAGTGTCAGAGCCTTTTTAAGGATAGTTCTGCTTTTCTGGGGAATTAAAGGCTGAGAAACTGAACTGGGTGTTTCAGTGGTTAGTGCCCACAGCCACAGCAGCAATCCAAACCATGTCCAGGCACAGCCTGCTGAAGACATTTTAAAAGCCTGGCTTTTCTCTTAAGTGTCAAAATCGAAGCCCCATTTCCCTCCCTTCCCCATTAAACACATCTTTGGTTGTAGGTGCTGAAATCTTTGTCTTGGACAGAGATAGGAAACTTTTTCATCCTGGCTCCTGTCCCTCAGCTTTGATCTTCTAACATGCTCCATGAAAAGGAAACAGGATTCTCCTGCCTCTCACAGTACATTCTGTAGCTCTGCTAGAAAACATCTGGTGCTTCTTTTGGGTCTAAAACAGTCTTTGTGGCAAGGCCCAAACAACAGGGAAATAAACAGCTTTTTTCTTTTTTCTCACAAAGTGCAGGCTGGCTCCAGTTTGTTACAGAACTTGTTTGATGAGGTCAGAGAGCACAATAAATCCTGACACCCCTGGTGACAAGAGGAGGTATATAAAGGTGAATAATTTTTTGACATCCAATGAAAAATATTGATCCAGAAGGAATTTTGATTGGCAATGCACAGAGACTGAGCTTGGAGGGTTTGCAGGCATGCCCATGATGCTTTGACAACTGGAAAAATGCAGAGTTGCCCCATTATGGGGGATCTCTGTCTCCCTGCTTTTTGGAGGACACATGGAACTATACAGAGAATTACCAGAGGCTTTATAAAACAGGCTATGCTTCACCTAATCAATAGAGTGCAGGACACCACACTGAGAGCCCTAAGGCTGGCTTTCTTCTCTGGATTGAATGTGTACAAAGAGAAGTGCATGAACTGAATGAAGAACATGATAATGCCCAGGGTCTGGTTACCTGGATTCTGTGTGTTAGAGGGCCCTTTGGATAATAACTTTATCCCACTCAAATTTTATTCCAAGTCTACAAAATCAGGTGTTTTTTGCTTACCTTTGAGGTCAGGAGGCTTACAAGTCTCTTTTATCTCTATGCCAGCCTGGGTAAGTGCAACTGGCAGTTGCCCTCACCTTTGAAAATGAACTAAGTACTTGGACAAGTCTGCTCTTTAGTCTTGATTTAGACAAGCAACAAGGTTTAGGGCAGTAACAGGGAAAATAAATATGTGGTACTGTGCTGGAATGGTTTGTTCAGTACTTAACCTCTTGGGTTTTTTTGCTGTGTTGTTCCCTGCCCCCCATGAATAAGATGTTGTGCTCATTACTGCCAAATCTCCCTTCAGTCTCTCCATGCTCTGATCCTCCTGTATTACTTTTTTTCAGTCATACTTAGTTGTAGATGCTTGACTCTGAAATGCAGATGTCGACCAACATACTTCTGTTTCAGCTGAATGAACAGATATGTTCACAGATATTCTTATTATTTCTTCTCTCTATGACTCATTTACTTCATCTGTAAAGAGGAACTTCATCTTCAGACAAAAGTCTGGCAATAGTCTACTGACTTAATAAAAGAGCTATTCCCAGTTCTCCATTGCCAGTGTGAACTTGCATAGGGTATTTGGACAAACATGGTATCAGAAGACAGAATTTCAGAAGGCCTCCACTTAATGAATGATGAATTTCTCTGAACATCCACTTGCCTTTGGGCTCATGGGCAGGAAACAGCTTTTGTGATGAAAATGGCACTTTTTCTTCAATAGCACAGTGTGATCCATCTTATTGTTTTGTATTTGTGTGAGTGCTGTCCCATATTCCTTGGAATCATTGCTACTGCAGCAAGGTAGTTTACTTCTAAAATGTAGAACAACAGGAACTAGACTGTGCTAATGATTAAATTATACCGATGGTTTGAGTTTAAGTAACAGCTAATGCACTAATTTCAATATAGGAAATAACTAAGAAAGCAGCAAGAGCTCCTCTTGATCTTCATAATTAATGAGAACTGCCATGATCCTTCAACATATTTCTACCCACACTTCCTTTTATGTTAAGAAATATAGAGGAACTCACAGAAGTCAGCTGGTAGAAAGCCTTTCACAAAGCACTTTCCAGCACACTGCACAAGCCACATGTGCCCCCCTAAAGCATGCTGGAGCCAGATCTTGCCCATGTTGAATCCTGGCCAAAAGTCTCACTTTTTCCAGTGAAACAGAACAAAGTGAGGCCTTCAGTCAAAAGTGTACCCAACACATACATCAGAGATGTGTACTCAAACAAGCACCAGCAGCTGTGCTGAGCATTTTTCTGGAAGGAAGATGAGTGGGATTCTCATCACTTAACTTTAAACATCTCATTTGGCTGGTTCTCAAATCTCTCTTCAATTCATGGATGGAAGGGAGCAATTCATCCATTTTAGGTGTCTGCAGTATGATGAGGGGAATTCTACCCCAGTGCCTGTTCCTCTGCACACATTATATAGAAAGCCTAGACAGCTGGCTTGGATATAAATGTCTGAAGATGAGAGGTTTCTCCCACCTATCTGGATACAACAGAATCTGCTGGATATTAGAGGCTTTGTGGTGGCTCTGGGTCAGATAACAAATGCCTGAAAACATGTTGCCACTTGGCTGAATCATTACAACCATGCAAGATCTTAATTTTAACTTAGACTGTTTATAAGAAGTTTCTAAACTTTAGTCTTGGTCTAGAATGAGTAAGGCCTAAAGCAGCCACTGATCCTCAAGATAAGAAGGTCTTTCAGCAGCTCTGTAATCAAAGGAAAAAAACAGCTTTTTTTTTTTTTTTTTTTTTTTTTTTAGATCACTGCTTTAATCTTGTTCCTCCCACCAATGCTGGAATTTCATGTTCTGCCCCCAGATGTAGAAGGCTCTTTATAGTGTCAGCCTGAAGGAACAGTAGGAGCTTACACTCCTGTCATTGCAGCTGCACCTTTGAGGTGTTGGAAATAACTGAAAGTCGACAGTAATGAAGCTGTGCAATATTTTCAAATATAGTTTCTGCCACCACTCAGTTCCCACAGTACATAGCAGGGATTTCTAGGCTGGTGGTAGGGAAAAGAATGAAGGGATTCAACTCTGAAGCCCTTGTTGGCATCTGTGGTCTTGATGTCACCTCATCAAGTGGCCTTGATGTGAACTGTCACCTCTGAAAGATTGCTGCCTTTGGGGAGCAAGTGAAGGATTGGGGCATCAGGGGGGGTAACTTGTATGTGACAAGTTAAGCATCTCATCAGCTCTTTGTGGAAAGGTGCTTTATCTCCTAGTGCTGGTGAATAAAATGGAAAGGTACTTGAACATTTTGGCTATCTTTATTTAAACAATATAAATAACAGCAAAACACAAAATGATTGCTCTATTTGTTTCTCTACATGCAGGCATGAGCATTCCCTTGGTTTTTACATTACATTGTCCATGTAATGCTTCTGTTTGTCAGAACAATTTGAAAGAAAACAGCAGTGGAGTTTTTAGAGATCCCAACAGCTAATGCAAGTACTTGTCAAATCACAGTGATGGATCAGTCAAGTGGAGACAGTTTTGCCTATGTGAGAAGCCACTTTTCAAATCAAGGTATTTATCATATCACAGAAAACAAGAGGGTAGTAGAGAGTATTATCAGGTACATGTGATAGCATGAGATGTCAGAGATCACATACCAGCTCTCTACACATAATGGTTTAATTAAAGTCATTATTCTGCTCACCCGTGCAAAATTAACAAGTCCTTACATCTTCATAGACTGAAACATAGGTGTTTTGTGTGCTCTTCCAAGGCTGGGACATCAGTGCAGTGTTCTTTGCCTGCACACAAGCCCCTGTGAATAAATAAATGGTTACTGGGAAATAGTAGTGTCTGTGGGATGATGGCATTTCAACATTTGTACTCATCCTGAAGCTTCGTGACAAGCAGGTACAACAAAAGCTGAGGGACAGCTTTGTGGGAGAGCACTTGATAGAAGACACAAATTCAAGTCTACAGGCACTTCAGCCACATCACTGCCACAGCTCTGTCCCTGGATGATCTTTCTTGCTCTCCCTGGAAATTCCCCTGAGAAAGTTTAGTCAGAGAGGCAGATTTGTCAAAATGATTCAAGGAAATGACTATAAGGGCTGTGAACTTTTTTCTGGCTTCATCGTATTGAAGCCAGTGGGGCTGATTCTCCTCCCAGACCTTCTTTGTCATCATGTAGTCACAAGGCTGTAATTTAAACATTTATATGGAAGTTATTTGTACTAAGAACAAATTAGTGTATAAAAGATTAAGCATAAAATTGTACAATTGATCAAAAATGAGCTTTAACTTCTAAGCAATTCCTGATTTTAAATGCTACCCTGAAGCACCCGAAAATATTAAAGAGGATTTTTTTTTCAGAACTGTTTTAAATTTACACTCTTCCTTATCAAATGCATATCTGCATGTAATGCTTCTTGTTAGTTTCACAAAAGGAGGTGATCATCATTGCTCTACCACCATTTGGATAAGGAAAGAGGCTTGGACCTAAGGATAGGGACTGACTGAGCTGGCAAATCAGGGGTGGGGCTGGATGGAGAAGTGAGAAGTTCTCTTGGATTCCAAGCCTGATTCAATAGGCACCTTCTCATGTAGTTCTTCTCCTGGCTCCATACTGTCTCCCTAGGCAACTATAGAGAGGAGACAAAAATTCCTGTACACAGAACTGCAAAGCAATGACTTGAGCTGGGATGTAGGAAAATGTCAGGGAAATACAGGGAACTAGCAGTTGAAGCAGAGGCGTTGAAGTCAGGTGCTTCAGGTTCTATTTTTGGCATGGACCAGCCATTTCACTTCTTACTTTGGCTTCTCCTCTGCAAGATGAAAAATGAGGATGCCTACTGCTGCCTCCTGGGACTGGACCATCTTGCTAAAGCCAGGACTGTCAAATCTCATATTCTGGATGATGCTCAGTTGACCTCAGCTCTATTCTTCCCTGCTTTGGTGCCTGCACCTCTTCATTTTTATCTCCCCTCTGCTTTTTTGGGCCCCCTCAGGCAAAACAGAACAACAGCATCACAGTAACAAATCTGAGGATTGCTGCTGGGTGGGAGCCTCCTCTGTTTCTGTTATACCCTGGGGCCTTCCACCATAGCATCTGATGTGCAAAATATCCTGGGCTGCCCCTTGGGTGATGTGGGGTGTCTGTAGAGGTGGTAAGGTACACTGAGTAGAGTTATGGTCCTTGTGCAAAGCCCTTCCATTCCTGTCTGAATTAGGGCTGCAGTTTCAGGGCACAGGCACTAGACAGGTGCTGGAACATGTACAGAGAAAGGCAGCAGAGCTGGAAAGGGTCTGGTGCACAAGTCTGGTGAGGAGTGGCTGAAGGAGCTGGGGGTGCTCCTTTTCCTGGAGAGAAGGAGGTTCAGGGGGGACCTTTTCACTCCCCACAGCTCCCTGGCAGGAGGGGCTGCCAGGTGGAGGTCAGGCTCTGCTCCCAGGGAACAAGCGACAAGACAAGAGAAAAGGGCCTCTAGCAGCACCAGGGGAGGGTTGGGTTGGATATCGTGGAACATTTCCCCATCAAAAGGGCTGTGAAGGCCCGGCACAGGCTGCCTAGGACAGAGGGGGAGTCGCAGTCCCTGGAGGGATTTGACAGATGTGTAGAATTAGCACTTGAGGACATGGGTTAGTGGCGGCCTTGTCAGTGCTGGGGGAATGGTTGAACTCGATGAGCTTAAAGGGGTTTTTCAGCCGAAGTGATTCTATGGCCCTGCTCGGCTGGGTCTCCGTGCAGTGCCAGCCCAGGCACGGCTCTGGAGAGAACAGCAGGCAGTGCTGATCCCCACCTCAGCCCGGCTGTCCTTGCCCTCAATGAACGCGTTTCCAAGGCTGCACTTGTGCTCTCTTCGCTGCGTTCCCCGTTAAATCCCGGCGAATTAGGGGTCCCTCCGTTTTTTACAGGAAGCACCGCCAGCTCCTGCTGCCCTTCCCTTCTTGTATCCATCAAAATCGCTACTGCCCACATTCAGGTGTGCCTGGAGAGCTCCTCCTGCCCGGAGCCCGTTCCCAGTGCCGCGGGCAGGGAGGCGGCGGCTCCAGCAGCAATAGGTGATCTTAAACTGATTTCGGGTTTTCGGGCAGGGGCGCTCGGGGCTGCGGGCAGCCAGGAGGAGCCTCGGCGCCGCCTTTCCACCCTCCCACCCCATTTCGGGAGGCGCCAGGGCCCGGCACCCGGGAGGACTTGGGCGCAGGGCCGGCCCCTTTGTTCGTACGGGCCCGGCCGTGAGGGACAGAGGGAGCCGGGAGGGCCAGAGGGAGCGGCGGTGCCGGCCCCGCATCCTCCTCCGCCCCCGCCGCTCCGAGCCGCCGCCCAGACCCCTCCTCCCGGCTCGGCGCTCCCTCCTCCCCGCTCCCTCCTCCCGCCTCGGCCGCGCAGGGAGTGGCAGGGCGGCTGTCGGCCGGGGTCGCATCCTGCGGTGGCACCGAGCCCCCCGCCCCGCTCCGCCGGGCAGCCGCAGGGTAAGGGGGACAGCGGGGGGACGGCAGCGCCCGGCCGGCCCCCGCACAACAAAGGAGGGATGAGGGAGAAGGTGCGGGAGGAGCCCGGGCAGCGGGGATGCGCCGCTCGGTACCGACGGGAGGCTCGGCCGCCGTGCATTGTCCTTGGGCTGGGAGAGGCAGCGAGCATCCCCGGCGGGCCGGCATCCCGCCTGGGTTCCTGGGCTGGGCAGCCCCGGCAGCGGCGGCGGGAGGGGCTCGGGGGTGCGGGCTGCCCCGGGCAGGGTGCGGGCTGGGCGCTGCCGCCTCTCCCGGGTCACGGTGAAGGCGCGGTGGCAGCGGCCAGGGAGGCAGCGGCCTGATGCCATGGAGACGGAGGTGGGAGTGGGTGTCAGCATCCATGTCTCCGTGCTCAGCGAGTTTGGGGTTTGAAATGAGAGGAAAATTGTCTTTTGTCTTTGGGAAGCTTGGCTGCTTGCTGGACTCGGTGTCCTCGCTCGGTTTTTCTTGTTTAACGATCCAGATATCGACATTAACCACATCCTGCAGGATCTGGTGTGGGTTTTTTGTCTGTTGCAAGATGTGCTTTTGAGGAAGGCCCAGGCTGAGCTGCTGGCACTGCTGCAGTGCTCAGGTTATGAGCAGCAGGAGGGCTCTGCCCCTTGCATCTCCTGACACCAAACAGCAAAGAGTGTTTGGGGCAGCATCCAGGGCTGGAGGCAGAGGCGTGAGTTGTTATCTCCACAGTATCCAGGCAGGCTGCAGTGGCGTTTTGGAAGCGCTGGGAGACAAAGCACTGTGTCAGCACCGAGTGTTATTTGCTGCTCTGTTGAGCATCAGTCTCACAGGCCTACAGACCTTGCCTCAGAAACTCATCCTGCTGGAATGGATGTCAAGTTCTACCAGTCCATCCGTTACTGCTGGCTAGAAGCGTTTCCTTGGGGGTGACTTGCAACTCAAGAACTGGTGTGCATGTGGACAGAGATATATTTGGGGTGCCTGGCTCGGCTTGTTGGCCTTAGCCTCTGCCCAGCTGCCTGCTAACAGCATTCCTCTCCCCATCAGTGCTGCAAGAGAGCCCCATCAACCAGCACAGCTCTGTCATTGCTGGTGTGGTGATGCTTTTGAACATAGTGCAGCTCCTGATCTTAAAGTTGAGTCTGAGATAAGGCATTTTAAGAAATTACCTGTCTGCTGTTAGAGCCTGCCAGGGATTAGGAAGGAGGGAGTCTGCATCAAACAGCTCTGTTCTCACAGAAGTTGTCACTGCCTACCAGAAATCTCTGGGAGTACAGGACTTCAAAGGCTCAGCTCTGAGACATGGCACAAGTGACAGCATTAGCAGCAGCCACTGCAGCACAGCAGGGAGAAGCTGTACTGGAGCCTGTCTGTCATCCCAGAACACTTATGTGGGGCTGCCTTCAGTAAAGGGAAACCTCGTGTGTTTTGTTCAGGAGGTGCTCTTAGGATCAGTGTGGATGGGATTGTCTAGGGTTGGTGTGTGCTTCCCTAGCCTTGGAGGCTGCCATAATCTACTCTAGCAAGGAGCAGTTCCTGCTGTGTTTCCTCTTTATCCCCACTTGTGCTGTTTGGTTTGGCTGAAGAAGTGATGGAGAACCCAGAGGGGCTTTTCTGGGACCAGGGGATGTGGCTCTGTAAGGACATCCAGGCTAATTCTTCCATTGTGTTACTGGGTGGTTAAAATGGATCAAGGCATGTGTTCCACCTCCTGATTAAGGTTGTTGGTTTTATTTATCAAAAATGCTGCCTCTGTCCATGAAACTTGGGGAAATCAATTTTTTTTTTTAAGAGGGTGTTTTATAATTTTGGTGAGGACAGGAGACAACATAAAAAGCAAGTTCAAACCCCAGGTACATGATTGCAGAGTACTCAATGCATGGCAGGGTTTAGATGCTTTTAAAGCTCTGGGAAAGCCCAGGTACGGGTAGCAAGACCTGAATGTGACTTATTGCTAGCCTGTGTTAGACACTGGTGTGCACTTATCCATAGAGATATCTGTAGGTATTTGTAGAGAGATCTCTTTTTTCATGGATGCCTTTTATAAATACTGTGTGACTCTTCTTCTCTCCGTCTCCCAAGGGCTCAAGAATGACCAAGGAAGTTGCTGACTTGTGTTGAGAGCACTATTTTTTCCTCTGTTGCTGACTTAAATGCCCCCAATAACCAGTCTCTGCTTCTTTTATCACTGTTCTTATGATATTTATGGTAGATTTTCAGGTCTTGTTAGCCAGGGAGAGCACCGTGGGTAACAGTACTGGTGTGCTGTCCAGCAGTACAGACTGTGTGTCAGACTCCAGCATGACTTGGGCTTTGTTTTACTGGTCAGTTTTTTAAAATAACCACATTAATTTGGTGTATAAAGACTGTCCATGCTCACTGCAGAAGCCCAGGTCATAGTAAGGAATTGGACTTGGTCTTTCTTGTGTCCTGCTCTATTCCTGTCTGCTCCATGTGTGTCCTTCCTGTCTTATCCCACGTGCAAGCTCATGTCACCGTGGCTGACACTGATGGAGACACACAGAATTCTCAGTGTGTCACTGTACAAAGTCTCTTTCTGCAGCACCCCCGTGCTCTTGGAGCCTTTCCCTGTTCTGCTGAGAGCAGTCTGTGTGCTCTGTTGAGTGTTGATGCTAACAGGACAAAGAAAATTCACTTCCCTCATAGCTGGATTTCATTTCTTGCTCTTATATCATTGTGCAGTAGCTCTTGTTGTGGAAAAATTACTTCATTGCATATGACTGATACTTTCTGCTATTCCTGAAGAAAAGATCTTGTTGAAACTCCTTTAAAAAAAAAAACTACAACAAACTCAAAATGTTTCTGCATCAGACTTTTTGGAAGTCATTCCCATACACTGGTACAGTTTTTATTATCCCACTCTAAATAAGTGAAACTGTTTCTATAAAACAGCCACGGTTGGTTCAGATGCAGCATAAGCAAAGAAAGATGTGTGAAGAAATAAAGCCAAGCTTTGTCATATTATTGTTGCTTTTTTTTAAAAAAACCTTCAGAATAATGGAATTAGCAATGATGCTGACTTGGGTTGGCACTGAAATTAAGTGATATTTTAATTTCAGTTATTTGTTTATATTGAGCTAATGTTTAATCATCTGCATAGTTGCAGAGGAATGTGGCACAGACTGGCAAAATTCCATATTGCAGTTTCTGAGGCTGTCATGGAGTCTCCATCTCCTCATCCCAGTCTGCTGAAGCACAAAGGGAATCTAAACTTGGGTTTATTTTGAGAGTTTATGCTCAGAGTTCTGCTGTTGACTCCCTTGATAATTCTGTTTGTGCCTGTGAAAGCCAAATGATTATTTTTGAAATATTTATACCGTGTGTCTATAAAATAAACACTTCAGAAGGACTTCCCAAGTGCCTTGATGGGTTAGATATTTAGGGAGATAGTGGTGCCATCTCTGCCACTGTTTTTTCAGAAGTCTTGAGAAAAATAATTTCTATCTCTTTCTCCCAGGTACAAAAAGGGTGTTGTAATTCTGACCTCCTTTGAGGTTTGTGAATTAAATGCTCTGGGGATGTTTGGTATGTGGATCTTGGAACTTCTAAATCCCTTTTTGCTCCTTATAAATCCCTTTCCTGTGCTTTCACACATGCTTCCTTTAAATGGTAATGCAAATTAAATTGTATTGCTTGTGCCAGAGCTCTTGGTCCAAATTAATTCTATTTAATTTTACTGAATAACTTGCATAGTGTAGTAAAGACCACGTGGATATTGGTTACACTGGAAGGATTTCACAGAAACTTCAAGAAATCATCTGATCCATCTGTCTGTTCCAGATTGGATCTGTCTTCACCTGTCATTCAAGACAGAGGTTTGAAGATTTTTATTTTTCAAAGAATAATGTAGCAATGAAGGAATTTTCACAGCCTCTCTGGGCAGTCTGGCTCGGTTTGAACTCTTTTCTTTAGTGCATGTTTTCCCCTTTTTTTTGTTGTTGTTGTCATTGTCACTTTGCCTATCTGCCTCTTTCTGTACAAAGGACAAAAAGCAGCACAATTTCTTTTGCAGCATGAACTTCTTTTGCAGCACATCCTCTGGTGGGGCAGGGAAAGCTTCCAGCCTGAGGCACCAGCTTCTGACATAGTCACTGACAAAGGATTTCTCTGGCCGATCTGTTCTTTTTCTTCCTTTGGCATATTCCTCCCCTATTTATCTGTTGCATCATGCTTTGACAATTTCTGTGTCCTGTAATTAGTACTGGAAACTTTTCAGTAGCCTGACAGGCACAAAAAGCAGCTGCCTGTTGAAACAAACAAACAACACTTTTCCCATGCTTTGTGAACACTCGAATTCATGACCTGCAAGTGCCTCCCCTGGATGCAGGGACTGTCCTAGCTGCAGAACAAACCTCCCTAGAAAAAGAGGCCTCTCCAGTTGTGTTTAATGAGCTTTGTAGCCTCATATTTGCCTGTTGTATCTTGTGTACCCTGCTCCTCTGTGGCTCCTATCAGCATGAAGTTGGCCCTGGTGAATAAAGCCTCCTCCTTGGCTATATTTAGCATTTAGCTATTTGTTTTATAACTGAAATCCTTACTATGCAAATTGGAGCAGGTCAGTCTGCAACCTTGGATAAGTGCCTTTTTTTTTTTTTTTTCTTTCCCTGGACTTTTGTTTCCCAGCTGGTAAGTTTGGCATGTTTAGCTGATGACCCATCCACCAGCCATCCCTAAAGGAGATCTAAAGGAGATTTAATGATGGACAATATGGCACAAAAAGGCAGGCTTTTGTGGAATATGCTGGTGAGGCAGAGGATGCCTGTTGGATGAAGGATGTTTTGCCTTTCACTGTTCATCTTTTATGTGTCTGTTTATCTGGGCTTTTACTGGGGCCTATGTAGTAGCTTTTTGAACTTGCTGAGTCTCATCCATAGGAAAACTTTGTTTATATGTGTACATATATTTATGTATATTCCTAGTAAACAATACTGGCAATACCAATGCCTCCTGCAAGCTTAATCATGATGTCTGTGAAGCATCTGCAAGCACTTTTCCTTTTTTTTATCTATGAATCTCCTTAAAGCACATTGGCTAGGTGCCAGGAAGGTGTAGGAGCACTTCCAGCACACTCACATGGAAATGTCAAAGTCAGATGGTACTTTCTGGTGATCATATGATCCAGGTCTATGGATGGCTCTGATACACTCTGCCTTAGGGTGCCAGCAACTTTGATTGCCACTGTTAGAAGTGACAACTCAGCTTCTGCTCTTCCTTTTTGGTTGAAACATGACCAGTTTGTGTTAGAGATGTTGTGCCACTGCTCTGCATTGTAATGTAAGGAGGCTGCTTTTTGTAAGGCCGCTGTACTATCTTGGCCAGATGAGATTATATCTTCATCTCTGTACAAAATCATGATTGTGGTGCATTAGTGGTATAGAAACAGCCTGTTTCTGTGAGAAGTGAGGAGCAGCCAGGGACACATGATGACTCTGAAGCTCCAGCTGGAACACGTAGTGCAGTGGTACTCCAGGAGTATGGTGGGCTGATCCATCTGTCCTGACTACCTGCTTGCAGGCTGAGTTCATCCCTCTTATCTCCAGAGATACAAGCAATTAAATGGTACTTTTAGCAATGTTCTGTCTGTCCAGACTCTTTCCTTTTGGCTGTTGGCATCTGCACATCATGGGCTGCTGTGTGTGCTTCTCAATGGCATGGCAGTGTCTGGATAGAGATGCTGGTTGAAACCAGGCTGTGGAGCACTCCAGCTCCTGCTGGGTCTCTGCTGCAGTGGAAGGAGGCTGGGATTGACAGCCTGGCCCAGATGTGGCAGCCTCTCCTGTTCCTGCCAGCCCAGCAGGTCATGCATGTTCAGTCTCCACACCTGCTGTGCAATCTGACTGCATAGGGTGGGGTTTTGTCTTCTCACTCCCTAGAAACTGCAATCCCCAATGTGTTCCACCCTAGGGAGCCTTCCTCTGGAGCTGCTGTGCCTTAGTGCCCAGAGGCTTTCAGCTGGGATCTTGCCTCTTCTCCATGTGGTGCAATCCAAGTAAACATTGGCTTTTGCAAGGCAGGGTGTGAGGTGTGGGGGAAAAGGATCTGTGTGGCAACAGGAGATGTATCAAATCAGACCTTAGCTGTCAATATTATGACTTGCCAAAATTATGATTTTGGTCATTGATAGGGATGTAATTTGAATATGATAGAGGTGTAATTTGAATAAGATGTGTTCCTTCTTGTACTGTAAGGTCCACGAGCTATCCAAACTCCTGTTGTGTGAGGACTGTGTGAGATGAGTGAGGTTACAGGTGGCAAATTGAGAAACTCCATGACTAACACAATACTGACTGAAAACAAACTCTCTAGATTACTGTTCTCCTTGTCTGCACCCCTGCTTGTGGTGGGAGCTGTGTGGATGTGTCAGTGTGAGTGAGGGCTGGCAGTGTTTGTGGAGAGGCTCAGGAGAAAGCAGCAATTAATGCACACAGCCCAGAGGTCATTGCTTTAATGGAAGGCTGAGTTTGGGCTGGTGAATCAGCAGGGAGGAGGAGGAGGGTGCTTCTGGGAGCAACTGTGTCCAGCACTGCTCTGTTGCATCAGATCAGGAAGCAGGATGCTTGTGTAGATAGAGGGGATGGGGTTTGCCCTTGGTGTCCCAGAGGGAGAGTGGGTTTGCTGCTGCTGAGTGCCTTTGGTTTGGTGAGCTCAGACCTTCCAAGAGGTAGCAGTGGTGTAGCTCCTGGCCTGCCCCTCTCAGCTGACTGATTGGTGCTTCAGCATCCGCCTGTCCTGGCTGTCAGTGCTGGATCTCAGCTGTGGGGTGGTGAGAGATTGGATCCTTAGAGGCCCCTTCCAACCCAACTGATTCTGCCATAGCCTGTACTTACTTTTTAGCTTCCCTCCTGCTGTATCTTAACACCCAGAGTGTGAAGGTGGGTTAGTTACTCTTTAAACTTCTGGGAACAGTTGCTTTGTTTGAAGGAATGAGATTATGTTAGCTTATAGTATGTGGCATAAAGTTTGTCCCTTGGTGAGACACTGCTGGGAGGCAGCATGCACTTTGGGTGCCCGTGTCTAGAACAGACTGAATTCAAGTCAGGAGGCTTGGAGAAGGTCAGCTGAGATGACCTGGGAGCTGGTGAGTCTCATAGCTCTCTCAAAGGAGAGCATTTCTTGCTCAGAATGGCACAGAGGAGGCAGACAAAGGGCAAAGCTGTCTCCTGGGAGCTGGGCACAATGGGAAAGGGCACAGGAGGTACGTGGGCAGAAGGTTGGCTTGGATAAATCTGAAATGGCCACTGGTGGGGGATTTCCTGGGCAGCAAAGGCTGAAACTGCTGGGAATGAAACACCTTGTGCAGTGGTTTCATAACTAATGGGAAGGGGCTGCAGCAGGAGCAGGGTTGCATATTCCTATCCTGCATCCCTGCCTGAGGTTTTGGCAGCTTGTGGAGAGGCAGGGTCAGGTTTCTCTTGCTGTTTGCATTGGGGTTGCTCTGAGGAGGTTCTGTAGTAGATGTTACACCTGCAGTGGCCCAGGACAAGGCAAGGCTTCTGTTTGGTTCCTGCTGGGGTGACAGGTCTCCATCACAAAAAGGACTTCATTAGCATGGTGCCTTTTCCTAGTGCACTTGAGATGTGTGTAGACTCTGAACATCATTAGTGGAGCACAGTGAGGACTTTAGGGACAAACCCAGTGTGTCCCAAGGTACACCAGAAACTTGTTGCATCCTAATTATTAACCAAATCATCTGCAGGTTTAAAGTGGTACAACTGCAGTGCCATCAGACAGGCTGGTCTGAAGAGCCTACCTTGTAAAAAGAGGGGTAAAAATCAGGGCAGAAAAGACCCAGGTCCTGGGTTTGTTTCATAATCAAATTTCAGGACAGAGGTTAGATTATAGAAGTGCACAAAATAAAATATATGTATTAATCTAAACTCCAGTTAGTAACAGATAAAGTGCCAGGGTGAACTTTAGTGCTATGCTAAATCAGCAGTTAAAAGCCAGGAAATTCCAAAAGTTCAGATCCTTCTACAGCTCTACAGATCATGCATAGCATGGCTGGGTTGTTGTATAGCTCATATTTAATTAAAGAAATCTTCTCTCCAGTAGAAGAATACCAAGCCATTATAATGGAATATATATGTCCTGTATCATTGTGTTTCCTGCTGTCCTTGTGTTTCTCTTCCAGATGCTGTTGTTGACAAATAAGATAATTTGAATAGGGAACTTGGATTTTATCAAAGCCTCGTGACTTGTAGAGAAATCTCTAATGGAAAAGAGTGATGATAAATCAAGTCTGAACTGACCTGCAGGACACCAGTGGTGAAACCCCTGTGTACATTCTGTTCCCTGCCCTTGTGAGCCTGCAGCTTTGGTGTCGTGCCCCTCATAAATCTCTGCAGGGACACTGTCCCCTGCCCCCAGGGCTGAGCTCCAGGGAGCAGAAACTCATGCAGAACCAAGAACATGCCCAGGATTTTTCCCACAAATTAGAGATAGTTCTGCTCTGCAATTAGTGCAGAATTGTTGCTATCTGCTCTATCAGTCCTCAGTAGGCATTTTGCCAGTGTGAGGAGCACAAGTTCATCCAGCCCATAAATTACTCCACAGGTTATGTGATGACTTCCTTGAATGTACTTTGTTTTTTTTTCTCTCTGCAGTTTGCCTCAGGATTTGCATTGTGGTTTCTAGAGTGTAATAGGAGGGTTTTGCACATTGTTCCTTTAAAAAAATCTTGTTTAAGAAGAAAATCACAGGATGTTTAGTCTATCATAGAGGTTAGAATTAGTTTTAAAAGTACCTGACCTTTAAATAAAAGCCCTCTAGGCTTTTCTCTTGGCATTCTGTGCTAATTATTACAAAACTTGAGTGAGCAAGAAGATTAAACACACCTTCTCTAGAAGTTAACAGCACTTCACACTTGTCAGGGAAGCTGTAGTGACAATGCAACTTTATGGCTGAAAATCTATTTGAATTCTCCAGCTGCAAAAGAGAAAAAATCTGATGGCTGACATAGGGTAGCAGGATTCCCTGGTTTTCCCTACATGTGACTGGAAGCAGGATGCTCCCTTCATTCCTGCAGTACCCTCTATGGGAGAAGGAAAGGTTTTCTTGGAAGAGGAGTCTGACCTTAATTAAAAATGAGTGTCTCTCATTTCCTCTACACTTCAGTTAAGTGCAAGGATTAACTCCTAATCTCTGCCACGTGCTTCAGAGATGGGCTTCTGGTGGCTTGTCAGGAGGAGTAACTAATCAGAGGAAAGAGAAGGCGATGGCACAGTTATCTTGGATCAGATGGAGCATTGTAAGGAATTAAAAGATAAAATTGCCTTTTCTTCTCAGCATAATCCCTGTCTCCATTAGCAAAGCTGCAGTTTGGCGTTATCATATCCTGTCTCTGATGGGATTCATTTCCTGTCCCTTTCACACAAGACTGAGCCCTTCAAGTCTGGCCCTTGGATTTGGATTTCAAGGCAAAATTCTGTTCTTGAACTCCCTATCCAATTCTTGCAGCATGGTCAGTGGTGTGAGGTTGTGAGCCTGGGGGACCAAATCTTCACTTGCTCTTGTCCCTGGCACGGGACACTTGGCAGTAACACATCCAGGAGTAAGAACTCCAGGAGATGGAGCTTTACTGCCTGAAAAATCTCATTTTCCTGGGAGTGGGGAAGGTGCAGAAAAACTTGGGAATATAGAGTGGATGCAACCAAATGCTCAGAAACAAGAAATAAAAGAACTTAACTTAGAAGAAAAAAAAAAAATCAGTATCTTTAGGCAAGTAAAGGTTTTATATAAGGCCTAATAAAGGAATACCAGATTCAGCTCTGAAGGCTTTTTGCCTTTATTCTGTGTGCTTGTTGAGGTGAGTGCAGACCTGCTCCAGTGATCAAGGGATCAAATTATTCTCCAGCATTTTATTTTCAGGGAGATGTTGAGCTTCACATACCATTTTGAACATGGACAGTGCCTGATGGTGAAGGTTTCTGCCCTCAGCAGTGATGTTTTCAGAGGGGAAGCAGGAGTCCCTCTGGGGCTGTTCCAAGGTGGGTTTGCTCCTGTCCAGAGTCCCAGAGAGTCTGACGGAATTCAGGGGATGAATCCCAGTGATTGTGAAGAGAATGACAGAGATCAGGGGATGGAAACCTCTTGGAGGGTAATGCAAGAGTCTTTGTGTAGATTGAGCCATATGAGGGCCCTGAAAAGGGCTGAAATTCTGCTTGCAAATGTGCTGCACCTTAAAGCCTGGTGCTCCTCATCTGTAGCACAAACATGAGAAGAGATGGACTAGTGTTTAAGTAATGGCACAAGCAATTAATTATCAAAAAGTTGTCTTAGATGGGATTAGGTAAAAACAGAGACTTTCTTGTGCTAAGCTTTCCCTATCCAAATAATTTTCTTTGAAGTCACTGATTATTTGCACAAGTCAAAATTATTAAATACAAAAGTGTTGTCCTGCTTTTCTGCATTGTTGTTATCATTAACCTTTTTGGACAACATGAAAATGTTGATTTCCCTCAGTCTGATAATTAAATGCTGTTCTTTACCTTTTTTCCCTATGGGCCCCATCCCTGAGAAGGTGTGTGCATCCCTGACTGAAAGATTCAATTTTAATTTCTTATATATGAATTTAGTAAATTAATAAACCTAAACCTAGAAACCTGAACTAGACCAAACTGTTGGAGCAGTATTCAGGTACAGCTGGCTGGAATTCCACGTGGGTCTGCTCTTACAGGGAAATCCCTGTGCCTGGCCCAGGGTGTCATGTTGGGTAAACACTTCTTACACCCAGATCCAGCCAGAAGGAAGCACCAGGCACAGGATGGGATTCAGGCCAGCTCAGTCTGGTGTCTGGAAACACATTCCTGTGTCTTGCAGTTGTTGCACTCAGTAAGTGGAGGTGAAGAGATCCCTATTTTGTGTTTACCCATGAGGGCTTTCCTCCAGGAGTGTTCTGGTCTGGGTGTCTGCTTTGTTGCTTTTGCCCATCCTGAATAGGATGTTTTCCCATCTGGCAAGCAGCTCGTGTGCCTTCTTGAGGGCAGGAGGGATGGGTGAAGCAGAGAAGCTGTGGATAAGCTGTACTGCCAAAGACTTTTTCTTCCAGTCCTTGTTTTGTGTTATTTCTCTGCCACATTTATGAAATAACTGACTCTGAAGCACCTCCAGTTGTTTGTTTTTAAAGTGTGCTGCTCTGATGCAATTATCCATGATGCTGGCCAGGCATATCCAGATATATTGCTCCTGGTGAAAGTTATTTCTTGGCTGTACATCTGTGCTTAGTTGAGACCTGTCTCAGTTTTGGAGACAAATTTCAGGAGAATATGCTCTGGAATGAGCATTTCCTCTAAACAGAAAAGGGCTTCAATAACTCCCTTTTCTTCTGCCAATGAGAGAAATTGATACTAGCAGGTGAAAGTGGAAGAAAAAACTCAAAAACTGTTTATTAAAAAAAAAAAAAAAAAAAAAAAGG
>VZUI01050313.1:4028-71528 GCA_013401135.1 Cettia cetti
CAACTTCTTTTCCCTTAACTTCTTTCTTTTTTACTTGGGCGATTCTCCTTTACTTCCTGACCATTCTCACTTTCCTAAGTGAATTTATCAAGACAAGCAGAGAAAGAGATGAGTGTTGCTTGTTCCCTGCCCTCTGATCATGGCTTCTGCCTATCCCAAATCCTTCTCAGGAAGTTTCTTTAAAGCCACCCCTAATAACAAACAAACTTTGTGATCCCACACTGTAGGCACTATTTTTTCCCCCCCTTAAATTTTGCTTTACTACTTCAGCCTCAATGAAGCTGAATTTTAACCTTTAGGTTTAATTTTAACCTTTTAGGGTCTTTTGGTTATCATTCAAGTGCTGGGTTCAATGTAACATGAAATTATTCATTTGTCAAAAACATTTTTATCCAGGAACTGTGGCAGCAGCTGCCCTGGGTGTTTCTGGAGCAGGACAGGATGTGTTTTGTCCTTGCAGCTCCACCTGGGTGTCTGCAGGAGCTGCTCTTGCTTGGCTTTTTCCACTGGCTCGGAGCCTCTGGAAAATGGGTGCAAATGCTCTCCCTTCCGTGCTTTTGCCATCACATCCTCCCTGAAAAGGGCTTTTGTCAGGCTGTCAAAATACATCTTGTCCAGTGCCAGGTGCTGGTGTCAGGGCTACGAGGTGAGGCATGAAAGTGCCTGAGTGTTTCCCACCCTGCCACTGAAGCCCTGGCTTGTGACACCCCTTGGAAGGCTTGAAAGAGGCACAAATAATGATGCTGAGCATGACTGGGGGTGTTTTCCCCTTCTCTCTCTCTCCCCCCTGGTGCTGAGAGCAGAAAACACTTGTGATTTCCCATCAGCTTCTCCCGGTACTTTCAGGACTTGCTCACCTTGCTTCCTCCCCCACGCAGAATACCTTGCCCTTGGTCCTCGGCTTCCCAAGCAAGGCGAAGAAGACATCCACATATTCCCTACACCATTTTTCTCTTTAGTGGGTATTAGCAGATGTGCTTCCAGCAGACTGGCTAAGCACAAACAGGCTTTTAGAGCGACAGGTTCATGAACCGGGGGCCCCGCTGGCGCTCCTACCCAGCTCCCCTCACCACCCTCACAGCGCCACGCCGCAGACCCTCCAAATCTCCCTCTCCCGAGCTCCCCGGGGTCTCTGCTGATTGATTTATTTCTTTTTTTCCTCCCTTTTTTTTTTCCCTCCTTGCTGCCCGCTAAGCGATGCCTGTGAGCGCTGGGCTCACTTGCTGCTCCCAGATAAGCGCGTTAATGCTTTGCCCTGTGCGGCGGGATAAGGCCCCGAGCCTGGCGGCAGCTCCGCCGTGCCTCTGCGAGTTGCTTTAGCAGAGCTGCTGCGGAGCTCTCAGAGCCTTGGGTCTTGGCCCATTGCCCCTGCTAGGCTGCTCCCTTAATGGATTACCCGGACTTCAAGGAAAATCCCGCCTTAACAATAGCGGAGGAATGGTGCGGCCCTTGCTCCACCTAAGGAGAGGTGCCAGCGGTATTTTCTGCTACCAGCGAAGCTGCTCAGGCTCTTTGATCCCATTTCTCTCTTCTCGATTTTGATATCTCTACAAAAGCCATTGCAGATGGGAAAGGGAGGGAAAAAAAACAAAAAAACCAAAAAAAACCCCAACAAAACCAAACCCCAAACACGCCAGCCAACCACCCTCAGTTTTCGTTCGTTCTTTTTGGGTTTTTTTCCAGCTTTCCCCCCTTTTTCTCCCCCCTCCCCTCTGAGCCACTGAGGCGGTCTCATGGAAGAGAAACTAAATCGCTCTCCTCTTGCTTTGGGCTGTTTTTCATCACTTCTTCTGTGCTTCCTGACCCCAAAAAGCAGGCTTAAGTTGCTACATTCCTCCTCCTTCACCATAGCCAGAGACACAGTTCTCCTCGTTTCAGCAGATGTGCCAAAGGTACTCTGCTCTCCCTTGGGCATAACTTCAAATTTTGGCAAATGCAAAGCTTGGACATAGTCCAGGAAATTGTTTTTGTCTCGCAAAAGTGTTTTTGTTTTGCTTTGTCCGAAAAGTAATTTATTTGAGCTTGAAATGTTGTTTGAAATATATTTCTGAAACTCTTAGACTCTTGGAGTTTTCTTAATTTTTCAAGGGAGCTCTCACTGAGCTCCAGATGTTTTGCCACTGACCATCAGCTCTGGAAATGGGTAGCCAAGCAGGGAAATTATTATTCCTCTCAGCCTTATCTATACCAGAAGGCACAAGCAGTGACACTGAAAAAATGTCAATTAACCTGCACTGTTGGTAACCTCAGAGGCTTCTTTTTACCTGGAAACTATTTTTTTTTTTTCTTTGTGGAAAAATTTCCATATGTGTTCTTGTACAAGTCTGGGTGCGCACATGGGCAAAGCCATGGATGTGATGCTGGAAATCCTGCTGCCTCTGGTCAGCTTTAGAGGGAACTAAAGCCCAGCTGTGCTCACAGTTAGGAGAATTCAGCAGGGCTAACACACATAAAAGCAGACACAAGATCCTTCATGTCTCAGACCAAGCAGCAGGGGTGCTTTGGGTCTTGCAAAAAAATACTGGATTGATGTGCAGCTCTGTGATGGTGAAAATATGTGGGATTTCTGCCACCTGCCCTTTGCATCATCCCGTATCCTTCTTAAGTCAGCTCATAACCAATTCTTCCCAAGCTTCCAGCTGCTTGGCATTTCTTGTGTAAAATAATTAATGGTTGTAGAGAATGGAGAGATCAGCTTAGGGATAGTCAAGCTTGGTTTTGGGCATTTGTATACAGGCACCTGTGTGCAGTCAGAGCTCAGTGGCAGCATCAAAATGGGAGAAAAAAGATGAATTATATGAAGAAATATTAGGGAAAATTATTTGAAAAGAATATATGGGATGTTTATACCTGCAGGTATAGAAAGAGGCTGTAAGGTAGTGGCTCCTGTGTGGGGATAAGGCACATGAAAATGTTGGGACTAGGAGCTGGGCCAAAAGTCAGCAGTTTTGTTACTCAAATCTCCAGGAACTTGGAGCAGAGCTGTAGGAAATTTGCTCCCTGATTCAGCTCTTCCAACCCTCCCTGGGTGTGGTCTCTTGGAGCTGAGATGGACCTTTGGAGCAGCCCA
Source organism: Cettia cetti (assembly GCA_013401135.1). Taxonomy (NCBI): domain Eukaryota; kingdom Metazoa; phylum Chordata; class Aves; order Passeriformes; family Sylviidae; genus Cettia; species Cettia cetti. The sequence goes on from VZUI01050313.1 coordinate 7,099, forward strand.
GGATGGCCAATCCCACGGGATCCTTGTGCAATTGTGTTTAATCCTGGAGCCATAGAATGGTCGTGGTTGGAGAAGCCCTCTAAGGTCACTGAGTCCATCTGTTCTCCCAGCACTGCCAACTCCATCACTAAACTGTGTCCCTGTGTGCTTCAGTTCCCAATAAATGTCCAAATGGCAGTAAATAAAAACACAAAAAATAGGGGAGAAATGAAGTATATGGGGACAGAATTTCATGCACTGATATTTTGAGGTCTTAGAAAGCCACATTGTCTGCCTTGGAAATTCTCATTCCGTGAGCTGTGTGCCAGACTAAGATCCCCAAAATTGCTTCCTCTACCATCAGGATAAGCTGGGAAGAAGCTGCTGGTTCATCCCTGATTTTAGAGCCTGTGGTACAGACCACAAAAGCTGCTGAGGACCAGAACAATCTGCTCCAGCTGGCTGGTTCCAAACACACTGTCCCTCATGTGGTTTGGAGAGTGATGTGCCCTGGGGTGGTAACTCTGCCCTGACAGCCTGACCTTGCTGGGTTTGGCTCATTTTGGGTCTCTATCCAAAAATTATGGCAGAGGGAAACTGGGCAGGTTCACTGTGTTGTTGAGTTTTTCATGCTTTGGGTTCAATGAGTGGATGTTTCCCAGGAAAGCACTTCCACCAAAAACCCACCCAGAATCCTCTAATTTTACACCAAAGACAAGGTTCAGGAAAAGCTGTTATTTAAATGATGTGAACTGAATCATCCTGAAATGAGTAGAAATACTGATGATAGTGGTTCCTCTGTTGCACTTTGTGCCTCAATCCTGAGTCCCTGACTCGTGTCTGACTATGGAAAGATGATTTTGTAGTGCAGGAGCCTGGACAGAGCCCCCACCTGCAGGGACAACAGGACAGGGGGCATCAAGACAACCGTGTGGAATTGGAAAGATGAGACCCAGCCCACAGGACTGTGTTGGAAGGTAGCACTCAGATATATCACAATTACACTTCTCTGAGACTGGAAATGCTGGGTAATTGTCTTTCCCTGCCAGTGTGCTCAGGGCGCTTTACAACAATAAATTTCACCAGGAGTGCTGAAGAACAGAAAGCACAATAACAGGAAACCTGCTGCTCCAGGAATGCAAGGAAATAAAGCTTTCATGGAAAAACTGGGGTCTGGGTGTGCAAGGTGGTGCAGCCCAGGGTGCTGCCTCGAGGCTGGAGCTCCTGGCAGTGGGTCTGGATGGGGAGAGAGGCAATGCCAGCCCCCAGCCCTCTGGAGCACTGCCCACCCTGCCTCTGCAAAGAGGGAAAGCTCGGGGCTGAACATTGATTTAGGGCAAGGACAAAGTTCTCTTTGCAGCCAAAACGAAATTGTGTGCCAATCAAAAAGGTGTGAGAACAGGCTGTTGTTGACCTCTAGGGAGTATCAGAGGACAAAAATCCTTGGAAGGAAATTCAAAAAATAGCCTCCAGGGAAGCCAAGCACTGCAGCACCACGTTGTCAGGACCTCTGAGCATCCACGCAGCCCTCCCTGGAAGGACACCTCGAATATTCCATCGTGTGGTGAGAAAACATCTTCATCTTGCTTCCTAAAAGGCAGCATGGGTTGAGATTTGAGAGATTTTGTACCTGGATCATTGCAGACCCTCCTTTGAAGAAATCCAGCTCCAGCCCTGACTGGGAGAGGAGGAGAGTGATCCTTTCTCTCCTCTCTCCCCTTTCCCTTCTGTTCTTTCCTTTCTCCACTCTCTTCTCCCCCCTCTCCACTCTCCTCTCTCAACTCTTCTCCCTCCTCTCTCCTCTCTGCAGTGGCTGGTGAGTGCAGATCCTTCCAGCAGGTGCCTGTTGTTTTTGAGGCATGTCCTACAGCAGGACCTTGATCTCACTGGGGCCTTAATAATAGCAAGACACCAAAAATAATCAGAATATATTTAAAAATGGACAGGAGAGGGTATTTGGCTCGTTTGCAATGGCCATTAGATAGCTGACACTTGCTGTGTTTGCTCTCTATGCTTCAGAGCCATCCATAATTAGAACATATTTTTGTAACCTTATCTTGGAGCAGATTTGATTTTTAGAAAGGAAAAAAAATGTCATTAAATCATTATTATTCATGTGACAAATCCTGAAGGGTAAATTTTTTTTAAACACCACCTCTATCAGTCTCTCCCATGTCACCTAACTTTTATGCAATAACACTGTTCCCTTAGAGATACCGTATAAAATATCTCTCACTTCCCAATATTATTCATAGAATTCCCATTATAGAACATTGAAAACCCAGATTAGAAGAGTACAAGAATATTTTATGACCAGTTTGAAAATGCTGTTACTGCTGCAATAAATTAAGAAGTTAAATTACTCCCACATTGAGTATTGATATACTGTGCATGGCAGAAAAATTCCTTTGAAATATACTGTACAATACATATAGAGAAATTCCAGCCCCTTTGATGGCTGCCAGCAAAGGGGGTTGTGAGGACTTGGGGGTGGGGGATTGGGTTGCCAAGTTTGGTTCTTAAAGCAGCAAGTTGAGCAAAGGCAAAATCAGAACAGCAAAATTTTATACAGATAATTGGGAATATTGGGATGTTGCATTTAACAGCCAAGTCCCTCATTCTTCTCACATTCTTTATGAACTCTACAGACAGGATATTTTCTGGGTCAGCAGACCCAATTGCCTATAATATGATTTTCTCTTGGTTATATCTACGTGGACATTTATTTGTGGCCTTTACCTGACCACCGTGAATGTGTGATGTGTATGTACCTCTTTTATATTGGGTGGGTTTTTTGTTGGTTTTTTTCTTGGCTGAATGGTCATTCCAACTCAAATCTTTGACTGCCAAGGGAAAAGCAGAAAAAATATCTGACTGATGGGATATAATTGCTTTTAGATATAAAGATACTCAAATAATTAATTAAATCAACTTTTAAGCTTTATTTCTAGTTGCATGCATTATTGGAGTGGTGTAAAGCCATCAGAACCTGCCAGATAATATTGATGCAGGAATTTATGTGCACAAATTATCTTTTTTTTCTGCTTACACAGCTTCAAATGTGAAGCATTGCACAGGGAGCCGCACTTATACAAAGTGGTTGTTACAACTTCAGGTAAGGGCTGATCTTTCTCATAAATTTCCATGTGTTGTCTGCTGGGCATTTTATAAGGAAAATAATTGGAGAGATTTGCCTGCTAGACCAGATTGGCAACCAAACCACCTATTTTGCAAAAAAATGTAACAAAAGGGCCCTTTTGCACATTTTGCAGAGGAATCCAAAGAGCTGCTGCAGCACCGGCGGCGTAAGCAGCTTATTGGGGTTTGCCAAGAACACAGCAAATCCAGGCCTTGAGTTTACAATAATAATTACAGTGTATTCTGCTGATTGCAATATTCTGGCCCAACAGGGCCCGTTTAACTGAGCTGGCCCTGGAATTGAGTACCTACAAGTAATGTGATCTATTTATTAACGAGTGCTTTTTACAGGAGCGTCCATTCTGAGCTCCCTCGTTATGCCACAGACGGGGAACGGGCTTTCAGCAAGGGTCGTTTATATAAAACGCATCAGAGGAGTTATTTAAGAACAACACAAGCCTCGATTAAGCCCTGGTGTGCGTTTTTAAAGGTTATTCTTGGAGGATTTTCCCTCCCAAGGAAAGCCAGGCAATGAAGGGTAGAAGCCGAGCAGAATGTTTTTCCCTAGGAGCGCCAAAAAATTCACTCAAAGATCAGCAGCAGCTTTCTGTAAATCCCCAAGCTTAGGCGTGCTTGTCGGACCCTTGACTCTTCCGTGGAGTTGGTGCTGCTCAGATTAAGCCCAGCCCAGCCAGGGAACCGCTCAAACCCGTGCGGATCCGCGGTGCCAGCGCTGCCCACGGCGCCTTCTCCTCGTGTATAATCATGTAGCAGATCATGTATTCATTTGTATCATTAAGTAAAGCCTAGCAAAGCCGTAGAGCAGCGGAGCAGAAGGGAGGCTCGGAGGATCATGGGTTCCCGGCATGCCCCGCTCCCCTTGGAAAGGCGCTGACTCACTCCCCGAGCAATCAGCGTTGTGTGCCATTACAAATGGGCTGGTTAATAGGCCTGCATCCATTATCATTAGTGCATCTCAGCACGCAGGTACATGATGGGGCCTGCCAGCGCATTTGCTCCAGCTCACTGAGCCAGGGGCCATGCTCCATTGCAAATGAGGATGAGGAACACCTGCTCCAGGGTTTTTCGGCAGACCGGAGTCATCCTTCACATCTCATGCAACACTTGTTCTGTCAGAATGCAATGCTGGCACCGGCCGGAGCGGGGCTGTGCCAGGCGTCCCACTAAAGATTAGACACTTCCCTGTGGTCTCCTGCTCAAGTTCAGCTTTGAATTCTTTCTCTTTTTTTTTTTTCCAAAGAAAGCTTTTAAAAATTTATCAAGTTCATATTAGGCATTCAGTCATTATGTTAGGGGTTTAAAAATAAAGATGAAAAAAAAAATAGAAACTTTGCTTCAGAAATTAACTTTTTTTTTTTTTTTTGGCAATTAGAATGGCAGCATAAAATATTTATTGGGTCTGATAATTTTATTCACAGTGCTGAGTGTTTGGATACGCTTCTTTTGAGGGAGGTTTTATTTTTGGAAAATTGATTCCCCCCCCCCCCCACCATTTTTCTTCCTGGCCTTCTGCAACTATTCCCAGTGTTTGTGGGATTTTCTTTTTAATTGTCTGCACCAGGTGACCTGAGATGTGACATTGGACACTAACCAAAAGGGGGAAAATATGACAAAATATTGCCTTCTCCAGGCACATGTCTTTCCATGCAGAGGCCTCTGCTCTGGCTGCCCTCCAGAGCCAGGACAAAGGCTTTCCTCATCCTGCTCCAAAAGGCACAGTGCTCACTGCCAGCCCCATGCTCGTTTGTTTGAGGCAATGGAAATCAAAATGAAGGGAGAAAAAGCAGTTGGAATTTGAAGAAGCAGCTCTTGAGGTTTGTAATTTACTCTGAAGGGCACAGTGAAGGTGGCAGCGTGTCCTTCCCGTCTCCCCGGCCTGTGTAACAGGGATTTTATGGGCACTGCTGGCTGCCAAAGCTTCTCAGACCTTAAAAAAGAGGAATCATGCGAGTGTGACCAGCTGGGAGATGCTGTCAGGCTCATGCACATCCCCTCATCCCAATGGATCACTTCCTACTGGGAAGAGTCCTCCCAATCGCTCCCTGGGGAAGTTCTTGATGTCCCCACACTTTTCTGGAGAAGGCGGAATCCCTTCTGAGTCAAGGCTGGAATGAGCTGGGGCAGGGGGACATTCCCTGCCACTTCCTGGCAAAAAATGCAGCACCAACATCCACTCCTTGACCAAAGTCCTCTCGGCCTCCCAGGAAAGCAGAAGGAATGGGAGTTGCTGCTTCTCCAAAATTCAGGTAAGAAAATCTGTCTCTGGACCTCTGAACTTGAAACAAAGCTTTAACTAAGGAATTTCTGTTTGATTTTCATGCTTTTCTTTTTTCATAAGTTATTCCTTCCCCACCTTTCCCAATCCTGCCATGCACACTGAAGAGGCTTTTGGTTCTGCTTCCAAAGCCTCCAAGAAAATGACAGCTATTTCAGCAGGAAGCCTCATCTGGTGGAATCCAGGTTTCCACAGTGATGAAATGATGCTGGAAGTTACAGATCTGCTGGTTTGGTGCTCTGCCAGGAAAGGGGAGTCCTCAGTTTGTACTTTAGGATCCCAAGTCTTATCTCTGCTTTATGCTACCAAAAAAAAAAAAAAAAAAAAACCTTTCCAGGATCCATCCTTTTAACCCAGGATCCATCCTTTTAACCCAGGATCCATCCTTTTAACCCTTTTATGAGCTTTGATTCTCAAATGGAATCCTGTACTCTCATTCCTCAAGGTGTTTCTTGGTCCCTCCTGGGTTGGGATTCCTTTTTTATGATTCAATGAAAAAAAATGCTGCAGGAAGCACTGATGTGAATGTTTGTGTACTAGAGATTCGTGTTAAACTTCTGAGGTTTTCTATATTTTCCATATTATTACACAGAAATATTTCTTGCTTCTTTTATTCTAGTTACTTCAGAAGGTTTTTTAGGGCTGTGCTCACCCAATGCCCTTGGACTGCTGCTGGAGATGTCCCTGCCTCCCCCAGGGGATTTTGGGCTGGTGATAACTCAGTATCACACACAGAAAAAAAGTTTAAACTTTCATATCACTTTGTGTAAATTTTAAGGGAGACAGAGATTAAAAAAATCTTCATCTTTTGAAATGCAGTTGTGACTTTTTTTGATCTGTGACATAGTTCAGCAAAACCAAAGAAGGAAAGAGATGTCCTATGAGGTAGGAGGCTCCATCCACCCACCCAGGGCTGTTGGGAAGTGATGGGATCTGCAGTGGGAAAGCAGGGAAAAGAGACCAAACTCTGAGGGAAAAGCAGGAAAAGAGACCAAACAAAAAGAAATCTCACTGATTGCTTTGAGAAATCTGGGAAGTAAATATTTCCAGTTGCCTTTAACAGGCAGAAAGCTATTTCCCCTTTTCCTTGTTTAAGGCAAATTTCCAGGTCTGTACCTTTTGAAAGATTTGGGTTTGATGGGATTTTTGTTCATGTACTATAATTTTAATTTTAATTTCTATCCATTCACTGAGAGCTGCTCAAAGTTGATGTCACTGCAACACTGGAAAAAAAGGGGTGCTGGGAAGGCCAATTTTCCACTCATGCAGGTCTGAAAATCCTGAGTAAAAACTGTTTCAGAAGGATGGGAGTAATGCAGGATAAGGATGTGTATGGTTGATGCAGGTTAGAGATGGGGATATTTTAATTAGAAGCATGAGTAGGAAAATTAGGGTTTGGGTTGGACTTTTCAAGGAGTAACTAGAAGAATGTCTAGAGGACTCTAGAGGAAGCAATCCCTTGGGATAAATCTGTAAGTCTGGATTTGGGAAAAGGCAGAGTCAGGCAATGAGAGACAAGCCTGATAATTGTCTGGGAATGCTAAAAATTCTTAGTTTTCTTCTGTCACAACAGAAATAAACAATATCTTCCTTTTTTTCCCCCTCCATTCCATAGGGAGTGCTGGATACCTCCTGGGACTTTCATCCCACACTGCAGGGAAGAGCTCCAGAGGGATCTATGGAATATTGTTACTGGCTGGGAGAGCAGTGATGCACCCTTGGTGCTGGGAGATTTTCTTCCACAGCACCCCAAACTCCAGCTGCAGGCGCCCCTCAGCATCCTTAAAAACATCACCTTTCAAAGTTAATTATGCAACATGAACTATAAATATTTAAAACATATCATATATCAAAATTTTTAAAGCATATTTATTTAGTCATAAATTTAAATGAAGCATATTTAAACACATCAATTTCTTGAAGCTCAGGGTGTGTTTACATGCTTTGCTGACAGAACAGACCTCAATATGTGTTTTTAAAATCCCAATCCCACCAGGGTGTCAAGCAAACAACACCTCCACCCAGCTTCCACATGCTTTAAATGCATGGATGCTGCTGGATTTAGCTGTTAGCTGAGGAAAGAGCTGAATGTCATTCGGAAATTCCAAGTTTATGGAATTCCTAACCTCGTTTCTTGCCTTGTGCTGCAGCCTTGCCCTGTGATAACCCATCCCTTCATCCCAGTGATGGAGTGGCTGCATCCAGACGTGCCAGGGAGCCCTGAGCCTGTGATGTGACAGCCCAACCAAACTTTGAAACCACATCTCTGGAGGTGAGAGGCTCATGCATTAACCCACTTGTGCTGCTACATTTTTAAAGCATTTTTTAAAATACTGAAAAGAAGAAAATCATCCTATATTTTTGAAAAAAAAAACAAACTAAACAAAAAGCATCAATGATTGAAATAGGTGGTGCTGACAGAAATTTAGATACAAAGAGAAGTTGGATTGGGTATATTCTGGTTTATTTTGGGGTGGGGCTGCTCAGCATCCTGCTGTTTTGAGGTGCTGGGAGTTGGATGCCAGGGCACTGTTACCCCACTCCCATTGTGAGAACACAACAGATCTCCACCCCAAAAAGGCAAATTGAGTTTTGGCTGGAGGAGCACTTCATTTGTGATATTTGGCTGGTTTGCCACTGGTTCCTCATTTTTTTCCTGCACTTTCTCTCCTCCCTCCCCACAGTTGGATTGTTTAAGTACAAACGGCAATATTTAATATCAGATTTGAATGTTCTGCTCAGATTTTTGTATCACCTGTGGCTGGATGTTGCAATGGTGGAATATGGGGAGAGGATCAGTGGGTTCTTTTCCCAGTTGTGGAGCAGGCTGGGATGCACCAACACCTCCTTTCCATGGCTTGACCAGCTCACCTGGTGCTGCTCACTTTTCCCAAGGAATTTTCCCTGTGCCAGTGCAGAGCCCTGGATTCATGAAGCACATGGGTGGAGACAGGTCTGAGACAAGGAAGCTCTTATTTATACATGTGGCCTTGTCAGGATTTGTGTCAAAGTCTCTGGAGATGCCCTCCAGCTTCCTTAAATTTCATTTTTTAGTAATGAAGATAATTTTGAGTTTTACAAGCCCCAAAATGTCTAAAACTAATAAACATTTTATACATGTGTCAAAAGACACTTAAAAAGCAGCCAAACCATGGATTTTTTGACAACTGAGAAGGGATAACAACAAAAACCCCACAACACGCTCCTTGTTTGCCAAGTTCCTGCAGCCTGTGCAAATTTTTAGGGATGACTCACAAACCCCAGATTAATGGGGCTTTAATGGAAGTGCTGACACTTCCTAAAGCTGGAGCAGCCCTACAACAACCCCACATCCCACTGCTGACCCCATCCCTCCTTCCCAGTGCTGGAATAATGCAGCACTTGAGGGAATCAATGCAGGGAGAGGCGGGGGGGGAGCTCCCGAGTGTTCTCGCCCTCCTTTCTTCTTCGAGCTTGCAGGGAAGGGATTTGGCAGGAGGATTTGGCAGCCTGGCAGCTCGTGGGGAAACAAAAAGAGCAGCTATCAGTGCAAAACGGAGAGGCCTCTGTGGCTGGTGGCCACCCAGCCCCGCTGGCCCCCGCTTCAAACACACAGAGCTGGGTTTGTGCTGGGGCTTAGGAGGAAAGGCTCTTACAGCCACCAGCCAAGGGTTGTAGTTATCTCCCGTTGGAAATGCCACTTTTTTGATGGTTTTTCTGGAGATTTTTGCATGAAATGGATGGAGTGGTTTGGTCTCTCGGTGTTGTTTTGTGCTGAGAAGATGGATTTGGGGTTGTGTGTCTGCGTTCAGACGTGCAGCTCCTCTGCGAGGTGCATGTGGGGATGTATAGCAGCACATAAGTAAAGCCTGGCTGGTACACAGCAGCTGGCTCACTTTTATCACCAGCTTTGCCATAAAACATCCCATTTTAATAATCAAATTAGAGCTGAGGCAAACCTGCACAGGTGAGAGGAAATCTGTGAGCGTGATCAAAACCACATTTCTGATTCAGGACAAAATCGCAGGCTACAGGGAGGTACATCTGTAAATTATACAGGAAGCTTTCTTCAACAACTGATTCACCCTGACAGTTTTACTGGAGTATATGAAAATTAGTATTAAAGATGTGATATGTAGGCTTCTTTCCAGGAATTCCAATCTGGTTTCAATAAAATGAAAACACTGATTGGAAGTGAAGTTGCCTTCCGGTTTTGCCTTTGGCTATTATGTGTTCATTCGTGAAATGACTGAATTCCACAACTACTTTTAATATTCACCTTTTGAGTTCATCTCCTGTACTGGACACATTGGAATGATTAAAATAGCACAGACTCCTGAAGCCAGATTCTCTTTAATTTGAAACAGCCTGGGTGCTGAGGACGAAAAAAATATTAAAAAAAAATGAATGCTCTGATAAGTCCATCCTTTCTTAGCATCCAGTTGCTTCAGTGCGTGTTTAGGGTGGAATACTAATAAAGAAGTGGATGAAACATCCCTGAATAACTGTGAAAGAGCAGAGTTCCATGCTCCCTGTCCTTCCAGGTAGCTGCTCCCGGTGGTGCCTGCTGGCTGGAAGGTTTGTGTGCTCTGGGTCTCTCCGTGCCGCCGTGCTTTGGCAGCTGCCTGGCCTTGCTCATCAGTGCCGCTGTGTGCTCAGCTCCTGCCAGGGGCAGGGCCTGGGAAAAGGGGTGCAGAGCAGAGATATGGGGCCAGAAGATGTAAATATTGAAGATATCTGAGGTTTGGCAATACAAACTGTTGCGTTCCAGCTTATTGTTCCAAACAGCTTTTGCACGCTGAACCTGCGGGAGTTCTGTGCCAGATGAGCAGACCAGCTTCTTGCAGAGCATGAGTGATTTTATGTGTTGAGGAGCTCATAAAGAAATCCAAATTCCCTTGGACTTGCTAACACCTTCCAGACTAAGCTCGGTGTTTTGAGGCCATATCGCCCTGGAGATGGAAAAAACTGGATCTGCTGGTTTTAGGGAGGTGCTGGCTGGACCAGCTGTGGGGCAGAGCTCAGTGTGGCACCCGGGGTGTTCACCTGGGCTGCCATGACTTAATTGTAGTTGGCTAAACAATTAAAATTCCCTCATTATTTTATGTAGAAAAGCTGGTGTTTGTACTGGTGGCAGTGACCCCCTCATAAATCTCCCCCAGGGCCTGTGTTTGCTGGGGGAAAAAAAATCCCACTCCTTGCTCCCCATGGCACTGCCCGTGCAGTTTCCTCCCTGCTCTGGGGTTGTGGGAATCTTTGATCCCCTTTTTTTCAGGGACTTTAAGGGGATGTTTTCTCCTCAGCACCACTGGAGGTCCCAGCCCTGGGATCTACCACAGCTGACCTGAGATGCTGCAGACTAAAAGGACATCTCTAATAAACAATAATATTAAAAACTTTAGCACCTCTGTGGAACAAAGGAAAGCCCAGGGAAGTAATTTCAGCCTGTGTATTCAGTCACCTCTCTGGCAACCTCTGCAATGAGTATTCTGGCAAGTTATCTCGCTGAGGGAGAGCCTGACTTTCTGCAGTTGTCCAAGGCAATCTTTGATTAAATTTTGGATGCTGTTACTTAGACATCCGCTGCTGATGCACTTACCATATTTTGCAAAGAGAAGGTCTCTGTGAATTGAAAATTTCTGGTTATGTGCATTCAAGGTCATGCATAAAACAGCGTCTAGGATCATGGAAAGTTGAGGAATTTAATCAAAATGCTGCTCTACAGTTTGGTGTGTTTTGTAGGATTAGCAGGGGCACCAATAATGCTGTCAATGCAGAGCTCATTTGGACACTTGTGAATTATTGAGCTGCAGAGCAAACCTCAGCACAGCCTAAATCAACAGTTTTCCACAGTGCTGTTGGCAACAGAAGTTCCTGATGGTTCCTCTTCCACACTGGAGAGGGACAAAACTTGCAGAGGGAAAAAAAAGCAGTTGTAGGCTTTGGGATATATGGCTTGGTATTTTTGAGGTTCACCAGAAAGAGGCAGAACGGCAAATTTAGGAATTTGTCACTCCCAGCTGAAGTAAAAGTTAAAAACCTCAGTATTTTAAAATGCAGTGAAGTCCACCCAGTGAATCTGCAGTACCCCCCTCTGGCTTCAGGTGATGGCTCCACACCCTGTGCCCCAAAGCCAAACCCCTGGGAATTTCCAAGGAGCAGTGGGTGAAGGTCAGTGATGGGAAGGACTGGAGGGTCTGAGACACCTTCCCTGGGGGAATTCTCTAATCCAAGGTCACCAGGACTGCACACAGAGCACATGGCAGAGGTAAGGGACATCTGAGAGATGCTCTGCAAAGTTCTTCTTCCCTTTTGGTGACTTTTTATGAGACAGGAGGTTGGATGGGACATAAAGGGGTTTTCTTAGGTGCCAGTAAAAAAAGGAAAATTCTATCCTGATGTATTTTGTGGAAACACCTCATAGAATTGAATTTTTTTCATTACACTTTTTCACCTTTGTTTTCTCCTTCGGTGTCATAGACAACTCTGAGCAGACTGCAAGGTGCCCTTAATGCACTGGCATTATGAAACTGGGATTGCTGCATCACCCTGAAAAAAATCAAAATGTTGAGGTACCCAGAGCTTTTCCCCTCCTTTGGAAAGTCTGATTCTGTAATTAAAGTTCATCTAGGGAATGAATGATATTTGATGTATGTGTTAGTATTATAGATGGCCCTAGACATGAATATCTTCATGACCTTAAGTCCAAACATTCTCTCCCCCAAAAGAAACAAAATTTTCTTTTAGTATAATTTAACTTTATATTATTTTCCTAAATGCTGTAGGTGTTTTTCCCAGCTTCAATATTCTCCAAACATCCTCTGCTCTCCTTCTCCTCTGAATTTCAGGAACTGATTCAATGATCTCATAGCTCAGTGTGGTGGCTGCATAGCCTTGCCTTATCTTCCTGTTTTCATTCACAAATTTTTGAAGTTGTTTACTATAAGCTTGTTATTTTAAAATTGTTTGTTATATATATTTTTAAGTGGGTAAACAGCCCAAATGTTTTTTGAGACACACCTTGTCTTCCTAAACAACAACATAAAACTGAGCCGAGCCAAGAGTGGGCTCTTCCTTCAGGAGCTGCAGTAAAGGATGGATTTGCAGAAGGGTTTTCATTGCTTTCTTGGCTCTTCCGTGGCATTGCCTCAGATTGGAAGTGGCTGTCAGGTGAAATAAGAAATGGAACCTAAAGAGTGTGGGGCTGGGGCCGGGGGCCGCAGCCGCTCCGCACCCTCTCCCTTCCCCTCCACGCGCCTTCAAGCTGCTCCCAGTCCTCAGCATCTCCCCCCCAAATCTTGGATCCCTCCCCCACAAACACCGCTAACTACTAACTCATAAAACATATCAGCTGGGTTTATTACTTTTAACCATCTTTCCAATTGTGCCATAAAATAAAGGCAGATGCCATTTTAAGATCTTATTATTATCAAGGGCCAACTCCTCCGGCAGCACCTGCTTAGCAGCAATCTGCTTGTTTATAGTCCCTTTTTTATAGGTGACAGTTTAAGGTGGCTGTTCTCCTGTTACAAAGAGTTCTTTTTAATGTGGCAGAAGTGGCACGCACAGTAGGTGAGCTCCTTTCTTTCATCCAGTGATATTGAGACGGGGTCGCAGGTTCACCTGTGATTTTTGCTTGACAGCTTCGCCACACACATCAGGCTCTGCCAAATGCTCCGCCATTAATTTATGATTTAAAGTAATTAACTTTTGCTGATTAAAGTAATTATTTCAAGTGCATTGCACTCAGGCCCAAATGATGCTCACAGCCCCCTCTCCAGTTTGAGCTAGCAGCATGCCAAGTGCTTAAAAGCTGCACCAGGGAGCTCGCGGTGGCTTCTGCCAGTCTAACAGATCTGCCATGTTTATGGCTGACTTGTACTAACTGCTCATTTTAATGCCGAATCCTGGCAGAACATTGACACAGTGTGAAACCTTCATCCGGTAAACAAGACAAGCTTCAAATTGGTGACATCGATGACAGTGAAAACTGTTTAAATGAATCTTGCCTCCAGCCTTCCAGAGGTATTATGTTTTTGAGTGCTGCTCCTTCTCCAGATTGGCTGTTAAACAATTTACAGCTTTATCCAGCCTCTGCCTTTAGCGCTATGCAGGTGCAAAATTTAGATTTCTTCATTGGATTGGAGGCCAAAAAAAATATCTCTGACCTCCCCCCCACCCTCAGAAAAACCCCACCCAGACCCCACCAAACCCTTTTAAAGCTGCTTCAGAGAGAAAGGTGAAAAAGGAGTTTCCTTTGAAAATAAATCTGCCCTTTTGAAGGCGTACACGGGCTGGGAAGCTGCCTGACATGTCCCGAAGTTAACATGTTTTGTGTGGGAGCCAATGTTGGCTGGTTTATTGTGCCTTCCCTGAGCAGGAGAAGGATGCACAGCGGAGCACCGGGCGGGATCGCGTGGAATTCTGCCAGCGCCGGGCACCGCGGCAACGAGCTTTGTCTTACTGGCACCAAATGTTCCCAAAACTTACCTTTAGGGTTGTGTTATTTCTTTCTTTTTTTTTTTCCCCTCTCCCTGGAGAAGATATTCCTTGGGCATATCCTCTTGTAAAGAGCTGTGGGATTTTGGATACTGCTCGCTGAGTGAAACTGAGCAAACTGATGGTTAAATCTGTAGGAATAAAAATATCCATGCTGGAAAAAATATATTTCCAGTACTATAAATACATTTATCTGGGTTCCCCCCCCCCCCAATTTATTTATTTATTTATTTAAATCAAATTTTAATTTGGGAGAGACAAGGGAAATAGTTTTGATCAGGGAGGGGCAGTGGATTTTTTTCCCTGCTTTGCTGAAAAGACTGTCAGTTTTAAAAAGCTACTCACATTATCCCTCTCTCCTCTTCCAGTGCAACTGTAAAGAAATCTAATTTCATCTGTAATAAAGCACCTGATGGGCAGTGATCCCTGGCAAACAATATTTCAGCTTAATGCTAAGCATTGAAAAAACATCATCGAAAAATAAAGATGCCAAGAAAAATCATCTGTGTGTTAGCTTGGCAGCCATCCTCAGAAATGGGAGGGATAGCTCGACAGTGAGCCTGATTTGGGGGTTTTCTTCCTTTTCTTTAAATATTTTTTGGTAATGAATGAAGTGTGGAGGGAAGGGAGGCAGCGGCGAGGGAGGGCCGGGTGCGTGGCTGAGGACGAGCTCAGCCGAGCTCCCCGCGCCTCGCCAGCAAACGCAGAGCTCACTGCCAACCCGGGGCTGAAGGGAGCCCAGGCACGGAGCTGAGAGCACCAAAATCCCTCCTCAGAGCCCTGCCGTGGGTGTGATTCTATCCTCACCCCATGGGTGTGATTCTGTCCTCATCCCATCCTCTCCCCGTGCAAGGCGGGCTGTAAACGCACCCCAGAGAGAGTTTCGGGGAAAATGGTAATGCTGCTTTTTAAGAACTGATTGGCAAAGGTGTTTTGAGAATGTTTGTCAGAAATAAGATAGAGACAAAGGAGTTTTACTGGTCTGGGTTTGTTTTTTTTTTTAATTTTTTTTCCTAGGTCTCCACATAGAATCACGGAATGATTTGGGGTGGAAGGGACCTTGGAGATCACCTAATTCCAAGTCTTTGCTATGACATATTTACATCCAATGATGTCTGGAGTCTCTGAAGATGCAATAGGACTGGAAAACTAATCTCAGAAAATTTTTTCAAAGCAAAACACAGCTGGGATTTACTCAGGACCTGATCCAAACTCCCCTGAGACGGTCAAGAGCCAGTTGGTGGCCTTAGCTTCATCTGACTCTCCTGTGTTCTCTGCAGTTGCTCCAAGCTCAGCTGATCCTCTCGCTCTGGCTCAAGGAAAGCGATCATAATCCTCAAAGTGTTCCAGGGAGGGTAAGAGCAGGATTTGATGATACAGGAATTGTGAGTGGCTGTGGTTGGCATGGGAGAGGCTGGCAAACGGGGATCTCACAGTACCAGGAGCAGTGGTGCCACCAGGGGGGGGGAACACCAAACTCTGGTTTAAGCCAGGGGGTTGAAGGTGCCTGGCTCCCATTGGCATTGCCAGGGGCAGGGTACTTAAAAATATCTTTGGGTGTTGAGTGGGTGTTGGACTGGTTCTGGGCAGGGATTTTCTTGTTGGGAAAGGACAACCCACAGCAGAACTCCTGTCTCAGTCCTCCAGGGGAGGAGGACATGCCCTGAACCGTGACAACAGGGAGAAATCTCAAGATCTGGTCAGGTGAACAGTGCAACAGACACCAGGTAAAAATTGTCAGGAATTCAGAATTCCAACATGCAGATGTGAAAGGCACATTTGAATTTAACCCCTCGGAATGATGAGAAGCATGGAAGTCCCATTACGGAATGGCACAATGCATTAGCAGCTATAGGTGTTAAATCAAACCAAGGTACACAATGTTAATGGGCAAAGTGACTGTGCTTAAACAGTTGTCTACTTATTAAATCTCTAATTAAGGACATGCAAACCAAGTGGCAAAGATTTTCCACTAAGCATGATAAATTGTGATTAGCAGAATGTTTTTAATGTGCTGCAGAGGAAGCCAGTTTTATTAAAAAAGAACAGAAGCCACCCAAATTTCTCCCAATAGCTTTACCTGTAATGGCAGTGGTACCTTTGCAGGTCATAATAAATTGATTTTCTCTGTGTGTATTAACCCCTGACTGCAGTTTGGATCCTATTCTTTTTCTGTTTTTACAACCTTTCTTTACAGCATCTTTTGGGATTTATCTCAAACAGCCCAGACAAGCTGGAAGTGACTTTTTGGAAGCTGCCTCATGACTTTCTGCCTGGATTGCATGTGATGTGAGTGTAAGTATTTTCCTGCTACAGCACACCCCTCCATAGGAATAAATGCACTTACTTGACTCAATCAGCCATCTGTGACTCCATCAGCCACAGTGGAAACTAATGGTAATTGCCAATTGTTAACCAGACAATAGCAGATGCTAACTTTAATATCCAACAGTGCTCTTCCGAGCATCTTTTATGGAGACATGGCCTCACTTTAATATGTGTTTTCTTTCCCCAAAATAAGGCAACTTAGTAAAGGCTGATTAGCCTAGGGAGCTATGTGACTTGAAGCAATGAACTTCCAGGAATGGCAGCCCATGTGCTGTTTCTGGGCCATAATGCCTACAAAGTGAAAATTTAGAAGACTGGATTTAAAATTCTTCCCCGAATGCAATTTTTTTCCCCCCGTGAAATTTCACAGAGAGCCATGTCCTGGATGCTAACACGAGAGTGATGCCTTTCCTGGCAATGTCCTTGCCTCCTATTAGATAATCAATTAGTCTCAGAACATTAAAAAGCAAAATGCTGCAACAGGATTTTCCACCAAATTCAAAAATATTTACTAAAGGATTTCATTGCTCCTGTTTATTTACATGGAAGCCCGAAGGCCGCACAACATAAATGCTGCTACTCTGGCACCAAGACAGCTCTGCAGCTCGGCCCCGAAGGACATCTGGAGTTTCTGGGTCACAGTGGTTCCTTTTTGCAGAAATTTGCTGGCGGAAAGTAATGAATGAGCCCATTTTCACTTTGACTGGGGCCCGCAGTCTACGGGAGACATTAGGAGCAATTTGTAGTCAACATGCAGGTCTGTTCCATCTAAAATATTATCAATGAGCTTGTCAACCCGAGCCTTAACCTTCTTTGTTATTTTCATCTGCTCCTCTCTCAGATGTCTCTCCTCGTAGCCATAACCTCTGAAGACTGGCAACAGGATGTCATACACCTGTTTTGCTCAAGGCTGGGACTCGGAGCCCCGCGCGAGGTTGTGTCGGCATTGGCTCGCTCGCTGCTTTGCTCAACGTATATGTCAGAATGTCAGATGATCGTTGTTGTATCTGCAGCTGTTGCATGAGCAGAGTGCCAGGGGCACAACTTTCCTGCAGTGAGCTTTAATTTGCTCTGCCCTCCCTGAAGAGCTCCCGCGCTTCACCTTGCTGCTGCCGCTGCAGCTGGAGGAGAGCTCAGCCCGCGTGCAGCTGAGGCTGCGGCGCGGGAGGGAGGCAGGGAGGGAGGCAGGGAAACAGGAAGGCAGGGATGAAGGCAGGCAGGGAGATGGGCAGTGAGGCTGGGAGACAGGGAAGGAGGCAGAGAGGCAGGGATGCAGAGATGGAGGCAGAGGTGCAAGGATGGAGGTAAGATTTGAGGCAGGGATGCAGGGATGGAGGCAGGGATGCAGGGATGGAAGCAGGATTTGAGGCAGGGTTGCAAGGAAGGAGGCAGGGGTGCAGGGATGCAGGGATGGAGGCAGGGGTGCAGGAATGAGGCAGAATTTGAGGCAGGGTGATGGAAGG
The DNA here is from genome assembly GCA_013401135.1 of Cettia cetti. Taxonomy (NCBI): domain Eukaryota; kingdom Metazoa; phylum Chordata; class Aves; order Passeriformes; family Sylviidae; genus Cettia; species Cettia cetti. The sequence continues at coordinate 24,781 of VZUI01050313.1, forward strand.
AGGCAGGGAGGCAAAGCAAGGAGAGATGGAGGTGGGGAGGAAGGAAAGGAGAGGCAGACAGGGATGGAGGCAGGGAGGCAGACATGGAGGCAGGAATTGAGACAGGGAGGAAGGGAAGGAGGCAGGCAGGAAGGGTGGGAGAGAAAAAGGTAAGGAAACCAGGATGGAGGCTGAGAATCAGGGATGGAGACAGGGAAGCAGGCAGGGAAGAATCCAGGAAGGCAGGGAAGGAGGCCGGCAGGGAAGTAGGGAAACTGAGGCAGGCTCAGCACCAGCTGGGGCACTACTTGGTGGAGGTGCTGCAGACGGTTGTTTGCATCTTTGCTCAATGAGGCATTTTCCTAATTGTTTGCAGGAAGGAGTTGTGAACACTCAGGGATTTATATCAATCTGTAGTATATTTGGATGCTGTTCCAATAGAGCTACTCGTAGCCTAAATAAGCCATAACCTGCCAAGATATTCATGAGAGATCTGACTAGGTTTTTGACTGCTCTCAGAATTAGGTTGACAATCAAAACAGATGTAGAATGAGACTGCAACTGGATTGCCAAAGGCAAAAAACTCCTGTCAAATTCTTTAAAGGAGGGAGCTGATAAACCACTGAAATACATGGGAATAGTGGACATTAGTGACTAGACAAGGACACATATGTCCACCTTCAGTTTGGCTCGGGATTGTGGATTTGTTTCTCAAATTAGGTAGCAAGGGCATTGGAAAAAAATGCTTTAAAATACACAGGTAGTGAAAGTTTAAAAAGACACAGCATTGCTGCATGAATATTGCAAGATGTTTCTTAGGGTTTTTTTTAAAATACGTGTTTTTGTGGAATTGCTGCGTTGCTGAGTGACAAATTGGGAAGGCACAGATCATCTGTAATTTAAAAGAAGAAAGCAGTAGAGAGTTTGATTAAAAAGCAACAGAATTCTGCATTATAGGATATTACTTGGTTGCATCTATTATTAAGAGAGACATGAAGCATTTTGTCTTTCACTTGAAATGTTAACTAAATCAAGATTAAATATATAAAATGAGGCTTCATCTTTAATAAGGAGGATGGATGCAGTGGCCTAATGTGTACATCTGTATCTTGTCTAAGAGTTGCAACTCATAATTCCTGCATCCAGGCCCTTGTAACAGAGGGAAAAGGAGACTTTTTGTAGGATGCAACACAAATGTGAAAGATATTGGTGGGAGAAAAAAACAACAACTGGTTTGCAGCTGTCTGCTGGGCAAAATCCCTGGCTGAAAGGACATCTCTGGATGGAGAGATCCATATGGTGGGGCTTCATGGTGTTTCAGGGTAGGGAAGGCTGACAAATATGGAATGACACCTTTCCTTGGGGGAAATGCTGAGTCATTCAAAAGGGAGCCATTCACGGGGTTTGTTTCAATGAATGTACCAACCTGAAAAGTTATGGGACAAATCACAGAACAGTTTTCAAAATGTTTTACTAATTAATCATGTTTTTTGAAATAACCTTTGTTCATCAAATGTAGCATTTTGGTGGTTTTTTCAAACAGAAAGACATTTCAGAATCATATTTAGAATAATATTTTAACCTCAAGAAGCTTTTAAAGGATTTTTTTTTTTCTGTGCAGAAGGCTGCTTGCCTTATTTTATGTCTCAAACAGCTGTGCAGGGGTCTGGATGGTGATGGAGCTGTGCTCCTTTCCCCCAAAACCTACCTCCCAAATATTGCCACCTTCCCCAGATTTTCCTGTATAGAAGATAAATCATCCAAGCCACACCTCGAATCTGCTGGCTCCGCTCAGGACCTGCACGTGTGCGTCCTCCAACTCCAGGCAAAGAGCTCTGCGTGGGCTCCTTCAGATTTCTGGCTGATCCACATGAGCCAGAGCAGCTGGGAACATGCCTGTCAGGGGCTGGCTGCCAGCCCGAGCCTGGCAAGTTGGCTGGGTGGTCACTTGGCACGTGAGGGCCGTGGCACCGAGCTCGCCGGCGCTGCCCAGCTGAGCCGCAGAGCACCCGGTCCCCGCTGGCAGAATCACTCTCCCTGCTCCAGCGATGAAGATGGATTGGTCCAAGTGGAGCATCAGCTCTTCAGGGCCAAAAATAAGCTGGAAATACGAGCTCAGGCCATCCTGGCCAAGTCCTCCTCTGTACAGGCAGGACGTTGTCCCACGGGGATCTTGGAGCACCTCTGGGATTACAGAAACCCCCGGAACAAACTGTTCATGACATTTCTTTTGGCTCAGCTGCCATTTCTCTTCTTTCCAGGAGGATCTCTCCCCTCTATTAATACCTCTATAATCTGTTTAATTAAAATGAAATCTATTTTTGATACCTCTCCACCAGATCCAGCACTGTATTCCCGAGTGAAGGATGAATTCCCTCCACTTCAGCGTGAGGCAATGTTATTTCTTGCACTATATTTCCAATCAAGTTGGGCAACGTTAACTTCTCTTTTTTTTTTTTTTTCTCCATCAGTATTCAATGCTTTCATATCCTGGTTAGATCTTGATAGGAAAATATAAAAACATGTCAAGAGAGTGGTTCTGTTACAAATGGAGTGCAAAAATTATTTTGGAGAAAGCCCATTTGTGTGTGATTTCTAACCTAATTCTGCAAACCCCGGTGGTTTGGAGAGTTTAGCATCCAGAGGTTTGGGCGTTTGCCCAAACTAACCCTAAAAAGCAAACCTTTGGCCGCTTGCCTTTCAGTTGAGTGTGTGATATAAATAGCTGTGCTAGGAACAAACAAAGGAGGTATTGCACGGAGCAGCCAAGAGAGGCCACGTGAGCCACTCCATCAGCCCAGCTCCTACTTTTTCCTGATATTCATGGAGTGGTGACTGGGTGCCACAAGGCAGCGAGCCTTCAGCACTCTTATCTTTCTTCAGCTTCTGTGGAGACTCACTACTCAACTCCCCCAGAAAAAAACACAACAATTAATTTAAAAACTACTCAGTAAAGTCCTTCTTGGGTTGGCTTTGGTGGATTTGTTGTGGAGCTGTGGTTTTGGATGAGCACCACGATGTTGTTGCAAGACCAGACCAGAGAGGAAGGGTTCAGACCTGCTTTATCCCTGCAGCCCCGTTCAGGTGAAATGAGATTTGGTGTTTTCTTCAACAATCCACAGCTGGTTTTTTGTCTTTTCCTAGACCGGTTCATGGGATTGCCTGAAGTTCTGAATAAACCTTTATCTGTATACACAAATTCAGCCTTGACCAGGTAATAGCCTGGAATATATTATCTGTTGGAGAAATATAAAACCATATGCTCAGGGAAATAGTGGAATCACCATCCCTGGAAGGATTCAAAAACTGTAGATGTGGCACTTAGGGACATGGGTTAGCGTTGGCCTTGGCAATGCTAGAAGTCTTGACCTTAGAGAGCTTTTCCAACCTAAAAAATTCAGTGATTCCAAGATTCTGTGGTGTCTTGTTCTGACTGTCCTAATATCCATTTTCGGGGTGGTTTGTTCTGTATTTGCATACAGAAAGCAATGTTGAAAACCAGGAGCAAACACCAATTTGCCTTTGAAAGGCAGAATTCCCAGGGAAACCAAATGAAACCTCACATCCCTGGCAAAACCCCTGAGCACCCTCACAGCTCAGCTGACACCCAGACATTCATGGGGCGTGTAGGAAGAATCAGGCTGCTTCATCTGCATCACCTCTCTCGTGCTGCCCCTTTCTTTGTGGCTGCTCCTCTTTGATGGAAATTTGCTGTAAAACTGCAACTCCACCAAACCTTTCTTTCCCTCGTGTGCCTTCCCTGACCCCTGCTCCTTCCATTTGGCAGAGCTGAGCAGCCAGAGCCCTAAATCACCCCAGCAGGCGTGGCTGGGGAGCAGTGCCTTTCCCTGGATTCCAGCTGGCGGCCGCTCCCAGCTCCTGTTTTCCCAATTCCCAGGGAGACTGAGCATTCTCACGCTGTCTAAAAGCCAAGGGCTGAGCTACTAATAAAAACCCTGATGGATGGTGGAAGGGCTGTTCCATAATTCCCCATTCCTAATCAATGAGTGTGTTCGACATCCCGGCAGCTCAGCGATGGAGAATAGCTGTCGATAGTGCTGAAAGGGAATGGGGAACTCTTACATCATCGAGGGAGTTGGTTATTGATGTCATCACTCCTGTCACCCACTGATAAATACAGCCCACAGTGACTTCCCTACAACCTGTAGAGCCATGGATTTGAAAATAAACATCAGTAACTTGAAAACCACCATGAAATTGAGGTGATGTTAACTCCAAGCAGTGATGAATCTTGGATTTTTCTCCTGCCTGTTTCCATATTTCACCCTCATGAAGGCATATATGGGCAGTTGCCTGTGCCATTTGGGATAAGGTAGATATTTGGGTTACAATGAGGGCCTGAATAACTGGTGCCTTGTTCTCAAATTGCTTTATGGACAGATCTGTGTGTCAAGTGTTTATATCAATGGCTGTAACAAGGCGTTGCCTACTTACTGTGACAAAATCCTGATACCTGTTCAACCCAAGCATTGTGCAGGACGGTCTTTAGAGACGCTTTGGCTGGTGATCTTTTCTTCAGAGCCGAGTGAGAAGCAGGAATGTGGTGATGTTCCTTTCTTCTTTTGGAGCCTGGCTCCTGGAGGGCTGATTCCCAGGGAGCAGGGAGCAGGAGCATCCACAGCTGTGTCCCAGACAGCTGGCACGCTCTGCCCGCGCCACCGCCACCATCTGTGCCAGCGCCACGCGCCACTGATGTCACCGGGGGAAGGCAGGAGCAAGAGAGTGACTTCAACAGCCACGGAGGTGGGGCTGGGGGCTGGAATCTGCTGTGGGCTGGGTGTCTGCCTCTCTTCCCTCACTGTCTCACTGAAGCTGTTGCTGGTCACACGGTTAATTGCAGGCGTTTTGGGTGGATATAAGGATTTCAGGCACAGGGGATTTTGTCTCTCTAGAGGTTATATGGAATTGTTCAGGCTCTGAGCAGCCTGGTTTAGTGAGAGTTTCCTTCCTGTGGTGGTTGGAATGAGATGATCCTCAAGGTCCTTCCAACCCAAACCGTTCTATCATTCTGTGACTGAAAGCATCAGGTATTTTTCTGATACATAAAGAGATCATTTTTCTATAGAAATTGAATCCCCTCAAAGAAAGAGATAAATAGATGTTCTTTTACATTGTGTGGAAGAAAGAGCTCAGCACCTCCCTGTAAAAGGAGGAGGCCCCCCTTCCATCTCCACAAACCCCTTCAAGGTGCCAGTGGTCCAGGCCAAAGCCAAAGGCAGGGGTTTGTGTTCTGTCCTGGAATCCTGGCAGCCTCTGTTTGCTGCCTGGCTTGGCACAGCCTGAAATGGTGGCAGAGAACAGCATCCACACCTAGAACTGCAATAAACAACGGGCCCATGGTCTCCCCTCTGGGATGCTGCCACTTCTGCAGAGATTGCTGATGGTGAGGAGACACCATCAAGGCTTCCATTCCTCTGGGTGACCGGGATGACCAGAGTCACCCTCTGTCTCAGGGGCAGAAGTTCTCCAGAACAGCCCAAAGGTGGGAAAACAGAACTTTTCTTTCCACTTTTTTTCTTTGTCTTCCCTTCAGATGCAATGGGGCACCAGGAGGACATGGAAGAGCTGTTCCCAGCCCAGTGTGGCAAACGCTGTGGCTGTCAGTCCCCTCGGGGTGGGGGGAAACGAGCTCCAAACAAATGCTTCTCCATAGGTGCAATGCACATAAGTGCATTTTTGGATCATGGTTCAAGCCTGCATCCTTTGTGAGACCAGGAATGTGCCAGCATGAGTTGGTTTTTATCAGCCCAGCACCTCTCCATTGAGCAGAGACAGAGTTGGGAGCATTGCACATCAAAGAGAGGGGAATTAATGAATGAGAAAACCTTGACATTTACACAATTTAGGCATGTTACTTTTATTTAAGCTTTTTTTGTGCAAAGGGTGCAGAACCCTTGGTGAATAGACCTGTTAATGCCTCTTGCCTTTTGTGTTTATATGTGCCAGGTCTAATAATTGTCACGTCAACCTAAGTGAGAAACATCCAGACACGTTCATGGGAGAAGCCGGAGGGCTTTAGTTCAAGTGACTCCTGTTCCTCCTGGGTGGGGAAAGAGGGAAGGGCAACAAACAACAGGAATTTGTTCCTTTCTCAGCACCAGGGTCTATCTCGTGTAAAAATGTAGGACTTTGGAAGCCATTAATTATACATAAAGTCAATAACCAATCTTAATAGAATTTAAAGTGACAAAAGCGATGACATTTAAAAAAAATCAGCTTCCCCATACCACGAGTCTGGGACCATCAGGGAAAGGAAAAAGGCTGGAAACATGCTCTGGACATGCAGTAATTGCCACTGCCATTTTCTGATTTCATTAGAGAAAACTTTTTCTGTGTAGGTAGATTAGGAAAGGGAGAAATTCTGTCTCACAGAGGTCGGGTCTGTGTCTGGGATAACCTGCCCTGTCTGCCAGCAGCAGACAGAGGAATTTGGGGCAAAAAAAGTTTGAGGATTTGCTCTTTTATTCTATTTTAAAACTTACATAAGAGCACATTCTAGCTGCACTTTTATTTCCCCCCTAAAAAATGAAGCAGAGTCGTAGTGGGCAGACAGGAAAATAATAAAGCTAAGAGTAATATTAGTGATAATAATAATTCCTCTGCACTGCTGCTGATTTTTGGAGACTGGAATCTGACCAAATTTGACAATAATTAATGCATCTGAATTTAGGCTTGTATTTAGGTTTGTAAAATTTATAAGAAATAGATGTACCCATGAAAATCCAAGCTTTAAAAGAAGTTCTAACGCCCAATTCAGGCGTTTATTCTAATTAATCTTATGTAAGGCGAGAAGGTCTGCTATGAAGTCATCATTAATTTATATCCCTGCAGCACAGTTTATCTCCTTTACTTTGTACCTTGTTTTTTTTTCATGGAAGATCAAGAACCAGTTTTGGCCGTTATTCTTGACAGAATCCATTTGAAACGAGCCAGAGGAGTGGGAAAAGCGAGGCGCCCACACATGGATGAGTCTTGCCAGGTTCTGGACCGTTTTTTTTCAGCTGCCTAATTGAGGAAATATTTTTTGCTCTTTGTTTCCAGGGGGTGGGTGGGTTGGTTTGTTTGTTTGTTTTCTCAGGAGCGGGGAATTTCGGTCGGTCCTCGCCCTTGTTCCAGTTTGGAAGAGCAGGCGCCGGGGCTGTTAGCAAGTGACATGCCCAGGAAAATAAAAGAGCGCTACATCTTTGGAGCTGTTTCCTGGTATTCCCCAGCATCCTTGTTTGTTATAATTTGAAAGAAGCTATTGAGCTGAAAGGAGGGACAAACAATCTCCAGGCGGACAAAGCCAGGGAGAGCTGGGAGCGGCCAAATTTCCATGAAACACTCGTGTTCCAATTCATATTTAAATGCGCTCCTAAGCAGCTGGACAACCTTTCTGTGGCCGGCCACAGCTGAGCGTTGTAGCCAAGGAGAAATCACAAGTAATTTGCTGAAAGCAGATGAAAGGTGTGTGTATTTCTGTCCTTTTAATGCCAGAGAATGAACACTGAACTCACGCAGGATGTCAAGATGTTGGGCAGAGTTTAAGTGCAGCGGAGCAGATTCCCAGCGCTGTGGATTTGGCTCCGTTTCCTTTGAAGTCATCCAGGTTGTGCTGATTTGCAGCGGCCAAAGATCAGCACAAATATGGTTGTTTCTGTAACTAATTTCCATGCCCTTCTGCTCAATGATTCTTTTTTTCCAGGGAAATTATTATTTCTTACAAACGCGCCTAGGCAGCAGCCACTCAGTCAAGTAATCTTTTAATTCTTGAAGGGCTAAATCCTGCAGCCCTTATTAATTTAAAACTCGTGCGGGACACACCTGGAGGAAGAGAAAGCCTGGGTCAAAAGTGCCTTTTTCCGTATCCCTAAACTGACCTCGAGCTATCCCAGCCTTCCACAGATCCTGATTGTAATGGAAAGTAGCCCAAATTCCCCCTAATTTGCACCTTGCAGGTCTCTAACTGAGCCGCCCTGGGGCACGAGGGTTCTTTTGCAGTCAGTCCCTTCACCCCACTCCCTGCTCTACTCAAGGTACCACAGAGGGCTCAACATCTCCTAAATAACCCTTTTTTTCCTGAAGTTTGCTCTTCCAGAGGCTGTGCTGGTATCTTTGAAGGCGTTTTGTCTACAATGAGCTGGCGCAGAGCATCCTTTGTGCAAAGAGAAGCAGATTTCTCCGGGTCCAAAAGAAGTTTTTCCACAGTACAAACAGGCACGGGTTATAATTTATCAAGTGATGTTCCTGCAGGTTTATTGTGAATGAATGTTACCGTTTGCTTTGAATATGGTTTAATGTGCTTTAGAGGCATAACTTAATTATTCTTTGTCCTTGAGTCTCTGCACTGCAGCCACTTTTATTAAGAAAAATAGCTGAAATTACTAAGAATGTTAAAAAATTTCTTCTCACAGGAGCTGGGTCAGGTTTTAAAGAGTGAGTTTGTTGCACAACATTTTTTTACTCTTTCCTTGCTATTCTGTTTTACCCATGTGTGAGCTATTTGCTAGAGAAATCAAGCAGGATTTAGATGATCTTCCTTCCCCCTAGATAGATATTTCTGAAACTATCTCTTCTCTGTTTGAATTTCTTTTTAAGTCACATTAGAAGAAGTGTGAGCAGTTACTGTACATGAGGCTGGGCTTTCCCTCTGCTTTTTGCTGAGGTTGGAGTGTGGGGATGGTGTCTGTGATGATAAGAGGATGCTGAGAGTTCCTATGGCACTAGAAATATTAAAATAATCAAGAACTTGAAAGAATTAACTAGCAGCACTTTTTACACCCCAGTATGAGAGCTAAAACCAAGAGAGAATTTTCATGGCTTTACTTTGACACGATGGAAGGCAGAAAAAAGTGTCTGTGCCTCCAGCTTTGTCCCTGAGCTTCCAGCAGCCACCACCCAGTCCAGGCTCTGGGATAAAGACAAGGAAAGTGCAAATGACTGAGAATCCCAGAATCCCGGACTGGTTTGGGTTGGAAGGGATCTTGAAACTCATCCCATTCATCTCATTCCACTTCCCACTGTCCCAGGCTGCTGCAAACCCTGTCCAGATAAATCAGGTGGATAAATCAGATGGATAAATTATCCCATTTAATGGTGCTGCGTTGATGGCTGGACTAGATGACCTTTAAGGTCTCTTCCAACCTGGATGATTTTGGGAATCCGTGATTTCATTGTCCAGGATGTTTAATGTTTATACACAGTTCTGTATCATGTGTTTTCCCTGAAAAAGTTGTGCTCTAAACCCCTCATTACACCCCCTGGACTGTTTGTGAGTCTGATTATCCCACATTCTCTTAAAATCTTTTCCTTTTCTATTGACAAACTTCATTTTCTCTACTCCCTTTCTACTACTGAAGATATTGTAGACTTAAAAACTACAATCTACTGCTGACTAATATTTCCTCAGTTAATTTTTGAGGTTTAGCTGTCCTGTCTATAAATCTGCAACGAGAGGAACAGTCTAAAATAACTATTATTCAATTTATTGCTTGAATATAAAATTAGATAAACGAGCCATTACCTTCCACTTGGATAAAAACGTGGCTGAGTTGATTCTCTTTGTCTGGCCATGGTGCTCATCAGGAAACACTCAGTTATTTTTGGATGGCTACCCCAAATTCCTTGCTTTGGGAATTAGAGCTTTGAGAGAAACCTGAGTAGCTGTTCCATCCAGCAAGGGATATTTCTCCAGTAGGAGCACAATAAGCCCAGGACCTGCCTCTGGAATTGGTGGTTACACACAGTGGGCAGAGTGAAGCTATAGGAAAAAAATAAAAAGGAAAAACTCAACTGGTGCCTTAAAACCAGAATTTGGCTCCTCCAGTAGTTAAATGGACCCTGGTGCCTAGTGCAACACTTTGCATTGCAAATATTTTATTTTGATTTATTTGGAGAGTGGAGCAGGACTGAAGGGGCCAGCAATCTCTCTGCTGATTTTTGATGAGGTTAAAATTCAGTATCTGAAGTTCATTTTTATTAATAACTAATTTTCTGGCCAGGAAAATATCTGTAGAGAAAAAAAAAAAATAAAACAATACAGACTGGGAAAGAAAAAAACTCAAAACAATGCAAAGCCCTTACAACTGACTCATAACCTTGCAATATTAATGATAAATGCATTATCCTCCTTCATTATTTTTTTGTCTTGGGATATGTGATTTCCCAAGGACAAAATCAGTCAAAACTACCCTTGGCTTCCACAGTTTCCCAAAGTTTTCCATGGAGCAAAGTGATTACATGGAGTGCATATACTGAATTTACTGTTCAACTTGGTTTTACGCAAATAAAACCTTGAGTGAGTGTTCTGAACTTAAGAAAATTGGACCAAATTACAAAATGGAAAATAAAATTCTTCATGCATTTTTGCCTTTAATAAACAGAAATCTTTACCGGAGGGAGGAAGTGATCTGGATTTGGTGCAAATAATTAAAAAAACCCAGAGAAATTACTAAGCAAAGCATTACTTTTTATTTTAAAAGGCCAGTGGAAAACAAATGTCTGAGAAAGGCAGTGAGCTTGCTTAGTGTTTCCCATTCAAACACTTCTTAGTTTTATATTGAAGAAACAGGGTTATTTATTGTCTTGTCTTAATAAGTGGCTTCCAGATGGAAATAATGTCACCAGAATCAGCACAATTAATGGCACAGACCTACAGTAAAAGCTACATTGGCTGCCAGGAGTTGTCCTTAAAATAGACATTTAATTTTGGACATCACTAAAAAATTTGGAGTTAGGCTGAGGTTGTCCCAAAGCTCTGCTGGGAGCAGCCGTGGATACTGCAGGAATTTGGCAGTGATAGACATGAGACCACCCAACTGCATTTATTGCCCCCTAAAGCAAGTCGTGGTGGTTCCGCTGGTGTCCCTGACGTGGAGACAATTCCTACCAGGAGAAGATCTGACCTGTGGAAAAACCCTCTGCTGAGCCTGTGATGCCAATGACCTCGCTGTAGAACAGATAATCAGTGTTGGCATCTGAATTCCCACATTAGAAGGAACATGGAGAAGAGGTAATGCAGCATCAAGCACATTTTGTTGTGCTCTTCTTTTGCTCTGTCTCTAACCTGATGCCAGGGGACCTCTTCCAAAACTTCAAGGAACTGTCCTTTTATTTTCTAATGGATGTTTGACTTAAAGCTTGCAGAGAAACCTTTTGAAGATGCACGAGCGAATCATTCACTTTAAAGTGGGAACACTCCCCGCCAAATCCAACAGGGATCGGTAATTTGATAGATGAGTTCACCTAAATGATACTAGCATGTTTCTTATCTCCCTGCCATCAGGTTAAGAGCTGTTGTGCATAACTTGCTTAACCTTACCCTTATCTCTTCATCTCTCGGGATTTCAGATTAGTACAAGGGATAAAGGAAAATCAATGCTGAGTTTGGTTCTGGTGAATGTTTATGTCTGTATGCAAAGGAAGAAGGGGGGAGAGCTTGAAACCATCCCTTCCCAGTGAAAGATTTTAATTAAATTAGGTCTTAGAAATGTGGAGTGTGATCTTTGCAGTGTTTTGATTCCGCTGAAGATTATGACCAGACTTGCCAAAACCAACAGCGAAGTCTCACATTTGTGAACTCGGCACACAGCGCCCATGAATCTGATACATCCCAAAGAAAGAGCCTGAGTGCTCCTGTTTACATTCCTAAAGTCTTTACAAACAAGGGGAACAATATCTGCTCTTTACAGATTACTGTGGTCAGGTTCCTGTGTACAGCACCAGTGACCTTTCCGAGCTGAGCAATCTTCAGACACTCAGCGCCCAGGGCTGTGAGGAGCCCGAGGTGTATCAGCTTACCAAGAGTTCATGTCTTACACCAGGACTGATTTTTACTGTATCCAGCTGCTGAATATCAAATGATGGAGTTTGGGCAGTAAAAGAGGGCCTTTCTCTTATGTAAATGTATAGATTCTTCCTGCTGCTGGAGAAAATATGTATTGTGCACAGTCAAGTTGAGGCTTGTGCTGTCTCCTCTGAGTCCTCTTTATCTGTGCTTAGCCTGTTCTCTGTATCTCTTTCCTCACCAAAAATATCTTTATGTCAGTGAAGAGACAGCAGGTGTAGCACCTCTGGATTGTGTCCAGTGGCTCTGGAACATCCCAGGGAGAGATTCCAGCCCTGGCTGGGCTCTGCTCAGGGCTGGGCACTGCCCAGGGCAGTTCTGCCTCCTGTGCAGGGGAATTGCTGGGCTCAGGCCCTGCCCTGGCTCTGGGGCCATTGCTGGGCCTGGGGCAGAGAATGGACCTGCTGGGAGCCATCCCTGCACACAGGGACACCCAGGGACACCCAGTGACACAGTAGGGACACTCAGGGACACCCAGGGACACTCAGGGACACCCAGGGACACCCAGAGACACACAGGGACACACAGGGACACAGCAGGGACACCCAGGGACACACAGGGACACAGCAGGGACACCCAGGGACACACAGGAACACACAGGGACACCAAGGGCTGAGGGCCCCGCTCTCTGGGGCTCCTCTCCAGGCTGAGCTGCCCCAGGTCCCTAAGCCTCTCCTGGGTACAGAGATGCTCCAACCCTTTTGTGCTCCACAGGGCTTGGAGATGTGGCACCTTTAGCACGTCCAGTTCTTTTCATGGAGTCCTGAAGGTTGGAAGAGACCTTTAAAATCAACTCCTTTTATCCAGCTCCAAACCATTGTAAATGTGTGCACGGAGCCTGGCACAGCTCAGCCTCTCCTCCCTGGTGCTCCTGGCCTCGGTGGCTCAAAGCAGCTTCTGTCAAGGAGGGTTTTGTACATTCCCAGGGAAAAAGCCTCGAGGTCACTTTAATTTAGATGGTTTGAGCAATAAAGGCAGCACAAGTCAGTGCAGTGATGATCTTGGGTGAGGATCTGTTTTTCTTGAGCTCGTGGGGGACACAGCAAAGCGGTGGAGGAAAACAACTGCCTGAAAAAGGTCTTTTAGCTCCTTGAACAGGGGAGGATTATGCAGGGAAGGACCAATAAATCAAGCACTCGATGGGCATTCATTAGCTTGCTTTTGGGATAACACCGGCTCTTCCCCAACGCATTTTGCTTTCACTGGAGCAGCTTTCCTACTCCAAATGCCCTGTGGTAAATCCTGCAAATAAGGGTCAAATCTTCATTTTCATGGAGCAATGGGCTTTTTCCTTAGAAGACACCTGAAAAAGAAGGCTTTTGCTGTGTAAGCTTAATTTTAGTGTATTGATGGATCTTCTGGAGACAGAAGTCAGAACAACAGCCAAGTTTGCAGCTTGGCTCAGAGTTTATTTTCTGCTGAAAGAATAGTGAAAAACAAATATAGAAAATGTATAATCCAGATTCTATTATAGAATACAGATATGCAGCTATTTCAGAGAGATAATTAAAGTCTCAGGCTATCAGTGAGGGCTGCTCTGCTTCTCAAAACCTGAGTGTTACTGGTTGGGGGGAGCCAGATAATGATAGAAACATCCTGTGAGATTGTAACCCAAGCGTTCTGGTTGTTGAACTTGAGGAAAGGGCACATATTATCAGCTGTATTTTGTTCTCAATTCACTCCAGGAGACGGTGAGAAAAATGGTCTAAAAGGGAGCGATCAATAATTTGTATAGCGAACACAGTGTGCCGTTAAGAGGTCTAATCTTTAGATCTCTTCAAACATCAGGTGAGACAGGAGAGCGGTGACTACCAAGGAGGGAACAACCCGAGGTGCAATTCATGAGAACAAAGGCTGAAAGCCAGGTTGAACTGCTTTAGTTTGCATTAGAAAAACCTGATAGGTCCCAGAGCCTGGCTGGTCATTTGTAGAGAGTTTGTTACGAGAAAAGCTTGTGTGGGGATGGAATTGACCCAGCCACGGAGCCATGAACACCTTCTGTGGGGTGTTTGCTCCTGTGAATCCTCCTGCAGAGGTGTTTTGGGTTGCAGATCAGAGCTAGAGGCGTCTTTCCCAGCTTGATGAAGTCCCTGAAATGCTGGAAAGAGCTGCTTGGGGGCTATCCATCGAATCAGAGCATCCTGAGGTGGAGGGGACCCCCAGGGATCATCGAGTCCAGCTCCTGGTCCTGCTGGGGACTCCCCAACAATCCCACCCCGTGCCTGAGAGGGTTCTCCAAGCTCTTCTTGGACTCTGGACATAGATGGTTTTTTTAGATCATAATGATTAAAAAAACTATAATTTTTTTTTTAAAAAAATTTATGGTTTGTGCCATAAACTATTCCTTGGGCCCCACTGGGGGAAGAACACTCTGTAAAAAAATGACCTCAACCGACCAAGGAGAAGCATCTTAGACGTCCTGGTGTTTGAAAGAAAAGCACAACCCAGTAAGACCCCTGTCAGTGTTTTTACAACAGGACAAAGAAATAAAGTTCCTTGGTGTTACAGAGAAAATAAAGTAAGAGACACCAGTTCAGCTTTGAAGGTTGAAGTAGGCTTTGCCATTCTTAATTAATCTGTTAAGTAATTTCACAGAATCATGGACTCATCAAGCTCCACCAGGCCAGAAAGGGCTGTTGGAATCACTTAAGGTGTAACATGAACCATAAGATTTTCCAGAATTGCTGAATTTGTTTGAATGGAATTTGAATTTAAGTTAATTAAGTTAATCTTTTAGAGGGAAAACTTAATCTCAGTTTCAAACCAATGGGTTCAGTTCTGTGAGGGAAGAGTCTAGGGAAGAATTTTTCTTGAGCAAAGGACTAAGTAACTTGAATAGCAATGATATTGCCTTGGTCTCCTTGTGCTGTTTAAGTGGTGATTAGGTCTGAACTTGACTTTTAAGGCAAAAATACACTTCCAGGGGTGACTCCCTGAGTGAGAAGAGTTCTCAGTACTGTAGGTCTGAGTAGATTAACAGACTGTCTATAAACTGAGGGAAGAAAATAAGAAGGGAAAGGGGAAAAAACCAAGGAGAGTGTAAAGCTTGGAATTGGAAAAACAATTCTTGTTCCAGATGAAACATTTTGTTATATATGATGGGTTTAAAGGCAGTTTGCCCGATGACTTTGTATTTAACAAGGCATTGTGTCAAACATGGCATTGTTCCTTACAGGAAATAAAGAACAAGGAATCTCCTTATTTCTTCCATCCTCGTGTTGAAAGGGGTATGAAGTTGTGATGGGGAAATAATCACTCCAAAGCACAGCAACCTTGAGGTATTTCCTTTTAGAGCTGCACAGCTTTATCTAAAAATGAGGCTGCTTGGGCTGGAAGGATGTTCTGACTCCCACAAATTGAGCCTGGGTTTATTTTTTTTTTTTATTGCAAGTTTTTATTAAATATCTTTAGTGTACTGACATAATTCAAACCTTTGCTCGCAGGGAGGTTTTAACATCCCTCTGGGGAGAGCTTGGGCCAAAACTTGAAAGTGCTGAGTATCTGCTACCACATCCAAATTCACACTTCTCACTTTCTATGCTTTGCTCCAGAAGTTTCATGCTTGAGCCTTCTCATTGTCAAACTCCATTGCTAACTCAGCTGGACGGAATGCAGAAAACAAAATCCCAGATTATTCTGAGTTGGAAGGGACCCACAAGGATCATCAGAGTCCAGCTCCTGAAACTCCCACAAGACTCCTGTGAACTAGTGGAGGAGTCGTGGGCTTGGCTGAGCAAACAGACAAAGAGGCTGCCCTAAACTTTGGGGTCTTGGGTTGAGGGTGGCCAATGCCACGAGCTGAGTGGTTTCCTGAATGTCTGATATCCTGAATATCTGATATCCTGAATATCTGATATCCTGAATGTCTGATATCCTGAGTATCTCATACCCTGAGCCCTGAATTCCACTGTTCTATGTGAGGAAACACCCCACTGACAGGTTTGAAGAATTTATCCCCCCAAATGATATTTTTCTATAAATTAGTTGTTCGGGTTTTGTTTAGTTAAAACTTCAGCAGTCTGTGAATAATTCTTCCTTCCCAGCTGGGCTTGGTCTCCACCTGCTCCTGAGATGCTCTTTCAGGCAGTAGATCAGGGCAGGAGCTTTGCAGGAGTGGAGGCAAAGAACTGATGGGCATTTTCACTTCATTTTTCCTCCCTTTTTATTTTCTTATTAATGATTTTTAAAATTATTATTAATTTTTGGGGGGTTTTTTTATTAATCACTGTCAAGATTTTTCTACAATTTCTGTCCAGCTGGTCCAGAATTTGGTGTCTGTACTTGGTTGCTGTGCTTTCCTTGTGCTGGCTTTGCTGAAGAGGGAGCCTGGAGCAGCTGCCAGGGCTGACAACTGAAAGGCACAAGTGGGGACAAAGCAGAGCAGACGGAGCGATGTGGGAACATTAACACTTGGGAGGGACTCTCTTGCTCCCTCCTCTCTTTCTGAAGAAGGGAAAGAAGCTGGGTCTTTGTCAAAAAAAAAAAAAACAAAACAAAAACCAAACCAACCAAAAAAACAGAAACAAAACAAAACAAAACAAAACAAACAAACAAAAAAAACCAAAAAAACCCCAACCAAACAACCCCAAAAAACCCCAAAACACTTAAGCATTTGCTTGACCTTAAAAGGTGTGAAAAGATTCTTTCTATCTTCATCCATTCTTATGGCTTTCTGTTACTTGGAGGTGCATTTAAGGGAATAAATGTTCATCTCTTTGATCCTGTACTTAAGGAAGATGAACCGTGTTTTTCACTCCCTGAAAAGAGGAAAATCTGTTTGTTATGTCACAGCTGTGCCAGCAGATTTCCAGGAAACTGAACACGGTGCGTTTGTGTTCAGCATTCGGGAGGCTGCACCACCCCTTGATTAGCAGGGAAAGTTATCACTTTATGGAAAACGTGTGCAGAGATTGTTTTAATCTCATCTTGTACCCCGGATTGAGAAAGGAGAAGGATTAAAGTGTCTCAACCATAAAGCTTGGCAGCAGTTGTGGAGAGCAAAAATGAAAATAGTTTAAGAGAACAGTGCAGGCAATAACTCACTTGGGGGGTCGGCAGAGGACCAGAAGAAGTGGCCAGACTGACATTGCTTGGTTTTATTAACTCATCCATAATTAGCCCATAGCTTAGATACAATTTAGCTTGTGCCATATGGGCTAATATAGTGCTGAAAGTTACCCCCCATGCAGGTGACAGTCTGTCACACTGAAGGAAGATTAGCATAAAACAAACAACAATGCACCCTTAATGACAGTGGCACCATTTGCCACGCCATACTTGAGGATGGGGAAGCACAGCCATTATAACCCAATCTTCAAGATTTTATTAAGTAGAAATAAAAGCAACGTGCACACAGACCACCACCCCCCCATTACAGCCCAGTGAATCCTTCCTTCAGCTCGTTGTGTATTTGGGCTTTTTTTAAAGATACTTAAATTTTTTTTTAATGGTAAAAATACCTAAAGTGGTGTTGGAATTGTGGAAACTGAGAATTTGGGCTTTTATTATATAGTAATACATGTGTTGGTATTTATTCACAGCTTTGCTGGTGTGCCTTGGAACTGTGTGTAGGATTAGCTGTTCTAAGGAAAAAAGTGTTGGGCAAATGCATCCTGATGGTTTGTATCTTGATAAAGGTGGAACAGAGTCATTCTTAAACAGAAATAAAGATGAGAAAACTCCACTGTATGTGCTCATCAACTCAATTAGAACTTTTTTAGGGTAGATACAAATCTAACAGTGCTGTAACTGTGCAGACAGGACATGTTATTTATGTTTGGTTATGAATTTATCCTGCAAAGAAAGTGAGCCACTGTCTTTGGTGATTCCCCTTTTTTGAATAGGAATTGCCCCATTAAAATGATCCCCACGCGTTGTTGATCCACCCTGCATTTATGGTAATTTGCCTACGTATTGCCAATATTTTCCTTTTTAAATCAAGGAGGAAATTTGGTGCCAGAGCCTTTCCCAAACTGTGCTGAGCTCCTGACACAAAGCAGCAGAAGCCATTAGCATTCTCAGCTAAGGCTGATCAGTCGTGCTGTTGAACCATTTCTTCTCTTCCTCCCAACATATTTGCTTCCCAGTATTTCCCAGATAAAAGGGAAGCTCCTCCTCCCCTAAGTTTTCCGGACTTTTCTTTTGAAAGGCAGCCTGCTCATTTTAAATATTTTAAATGAAATGAGTTTTGCTATGCAGACAGGAGCTGGCTTTTTTTTTTTTTCTCTCCCAGCTCTCATCGGCTATTTATGTGACTCCATGGTTTTCAAATGGTATAATGCTGGAGGATGCCAAATGTCCTGCCATTTAATAACCAGTAGCATACAGAGCTCTTTTCAAAATGCCACTGCTCTGAGCATCTGTTGTTATTAAGTAAGATGATCAAATTTTGTGCAGGACTTCAATTTTGCTTTTCACATCACTTATAGAGCAAGAATAATATGCAGTCTGTGTATAGAACTAATGTGTTGGGCTCATTGAGCCAATTGCTGGGTTTTGTGTTCTGCTTTATTGCAGACTGTAAAATAAACTTTGGCCTTTTTTTAATAAATGTTATAAAAATGCTCTGTGAATCAGGAGAGTGTCAGCAATTAAAGCAATTTAACATCATAATAATTAAAAATGCAATACTCTGGCATAGTCAGCGCTGGTTCACATGAAAAGCCACATTGTTGGTCCTTAATAATTACATTATTTGACAGACAGGCTAAAGAAGAGGGAAAGGTGCACATTGTTAGTATCAGACGAGCAACTAATCCTTATTGTTCCTGGAAATTGCTGCAGGATCCTTTCCTCTCTCCCTGTTTTCAGCTAACAGATGTGCAGGAATGTCCTCGCCTCTCCATCGCTTTTCTCTCCAGCAGAATCTGACTGACAACAACCACCAGGGAACAGCTGGGCAGAGGCACATCATGTTCTGCTGGTCGGGAAAGAGGCTGATGAGGCTATGGAGTACCTAATTGGGTAAGATGCCCCTCATTTTCCAACTATAAAATTCAGAGAGTGTAGAGCAGAAAAGAGCGGCCGGGCTGGGAAGAGCCGTGTGTTTGTCCCTCAGCACAACTGGACCTTTCAAACGAGCAAGGGTTTGTTGCTTTTTTTTTTACAGCTGTGGTTTGGGGCTGTGCCCGAGCTCGGCATTGTGCAGGGCCAAATTCTGGAGGAGAGATTTAGCTCAGACATAATAACATTTAAATTACACCCCTGCATCTCAGCCTGTTCCCCCCTGCTTTTCCTAAGCCCGCAAAGGCAAAAGGGCAGCTTGCTCCGTGGTGTTCATTTTTGTCGTGGAAAAATGAAGCAAAAGGGGGAAAAAAGCACAAATTTACAGGTTTAGGTATTTTTTTCCACAAATATTGGAGGTGTGGGATTATTCCCTGGGTTCATTACATTGTAAGTGCTGTAGAACCCGTGTCATCTTCAGGTGAAATAAAGAAGTTTGGGTTGCAGGACTGTGGATCCTCACATATCCTAAAGGGAATGGGGCCTGAAGAGGTTTTTGAGGAGCATCCTCATTCTGACCTCTGGAAATCCTGGAAAACAGAGAGTGAAAATTGACTTTAAATATCCTGGGGAGACAATTTGTTTTCTCTGCTTTCCTGGGGTGTCAAAGAGCTGCCTCTGTTCCTCTCTGTGTCTCTGGAAATACCCCCAGACTGACACACGTTAATTTTTTTTTTGTTTGTTTGTTTGTTTGTTTACTCCAGTTTCAAGCCTGTTAAGGTTGGGTTTTTTAACTTGATTTATTTCAGACAATCCAAACTTCCACTGTAGCAATGAGGACTCAGGCAGTGGAGTGTCCTTTTAATAAAAAGTGTTAAAAATAACCTCCAACCACATCTTACAAGGCCTTGTATCAAGTGCCAGTGATACTGGGAATATTCTCGGGTAGAATAAAGTCAGCTGGCATGAAAATCTAATTTCTCTGATTTCTCTTTTAAAAAACATGTCAGACATGGTGCAGTGGTGGGTTAATGGCTGGACTTGATCGTCTTAGAGGTATTTTTCCTTAATGATTCTATGATTTTCTGACTTTTTTCCTTCACCTTGCATATTCTGAATTGATTTTAATCATCTCTTGCAAGTAGTATTTGCTGTTCTCCAAGGAAACCAGAGATTCAGCATCACAAGTTTGGTGCTGGGATACAGGAATAATGAAGATTTGGGAAGTTCACAATCCGTGAGTTAAATAATGTCAAAACTGTTCTGAAGTCAAACAAATCAAAAAGTTCCTGAGAGCATGGCAAGTTGTTTTTTACATCCTCACAGGTGTTGTCTGCAGGACCTTTGGGAGATTTGTTCTTCCCAAGGTCTGGAGTGATGGGATGAGCACATCCAGTTGCCAGCAGCAATGTCTCCAGTGAAGTTTTGGGGCAAAGGAGCAGTGGAACATCCCCAAAACCACTTATGAGTATTTTAAAAGCAGTGAAAGCACCTGAAAGGCCAGAGCCCCATGAAAACCTTTCTACCTTAGATGCAATTTGTATGTGTGCAAGTGTTTCAGTTCAAATATTCACCTTAGATTTTAAACAGATTATAATTTTGGAAGGAAATAGTCATAATTGCAGGACAGAAAGGGATTTGATTTGCAGTTCTGGACATGAGCCTTGAGCACCTGAGGAGTCTTTAGGTGAAAGTATAAGAAAAGCACATTATGCCCTGATTAACCTGAATCAAATAATGGAAATAGAATTCCAACTGCCATCAAAATCATAAATAATAAATACTTTATTAAATCAATAAACTGAGTACAACAATGAATTTTAGATCTGATGTTGTGATGAGAGCCAGCTCTTTCTTTGGGACATATTAAACCATATTCACAGCACATTCCATTTGGGTTTTTTAATAGGTGATCTGTTTCTTTTTCAGGAAGTTCACATGAAGTTTCTGAACCTCCACATCGCCCCTTGGGGAAAAGCAGCCCGGAAATAAGGTGAAAGTGTTCTGAAAGAAATGAGGAAATCTCAAAAGGGAAAAAAAAAATCGCACATTATAGAAATCCTGGTAAATAAAATATAACCAAGGAGCAGCAGGGGAAGCATTTAACCCCGTGCACACCAGTGTCAGGAAGGATGAGTCTGTGCATTAGTGATATCAAATTCCATAGGAATGTTAATGATTAACAATAAAATGGCAGGCAACCTATTGCAGCAGGGACAAAGACATAAAATCAGTGGTAGCTGAGGCTTTCATGGCAGCTGATCCTGTCTGGACTAAGAGTAGTGTTTCAATAAGAAAATAACACAAACTCTTTGAAGGTTCAGTGTTGGAAAGCTGTGGCAGCTCAAGAGACTTCTGTTGTGCAATCCCTCATTTGTATGGCCAATGAAGTTCCAGAACCTCCCTTGGTCTACAAGAAACCTGAAAGAAAATGTTATTTTATTGTTACAGATCCATTAATTCATGCTTTGGAACATCTGTAGGACCAGATCCAGAGGTCCCATCTGGTCTAATGAGACCAAACTGGACCCTGCACCTTTTGAGTTTCTTCTAAGTGTGTCATACAAAATCAGAGTTTTTTCAGATTTGAGAAATGACATTTTCATCCCAGTCCCTGACCTCTACCTTGAAACACAACGGGCCACCAAGGAGATGAGGAGTTCCTGTAAATGTGAAGAACCTTAAAGCCCATCCAGTCCCAGGGGCAGGGACACCTTCCACTGTCCCAGGGTGCTCCAAGCTCCATCCAACCTGGCCTTGGACACTTCCAGGTATGGGACAGCCCCAGCTGTTCCCTGCCTGGCTTGGCTCCATCATTCTGGTGTCCTCCTGCTGTTCTTGCCAGCAGGGAAACCCCAGAATCCTCCAGCCCTTTATACCTTTCTGTAGCATGCACAAATCTCCTGAGTGTTCATGTTCACCATGAACTTCTGCACCTCTTATAAATTATTTTTTTGCCCATTGTCAAGATTTGGAAATGATTTATGGGTGCAGTTTTTGCAGCAGGCCTGAAGCCTCTGTGGCTTCTCTAGCTGAATTCCACACAGGCTGTCTTGGCCAGCTCAAAACCCACAGCTCTTGGCATTTCTGCTCTGGCTGGGTTTTCATGGACTGCTTCAGTAAAGCTGATATTTTTAAATATGATTTTTCATAGACTCATAGAATTCCCTGAGTTGGAAGGGACCCATCAGGATTGTTGAGTCCAGCTCCTGCCCCTGCAAAGGCACCCCAACAATCCCACCCTGGGCATCCCTGGGAGCTTTGTCCATGTTCTCCTGGAGCTCTGGCAGCCTCAGGGCTGTGCCCATTCCCTGGGCAGTGCCAGCACCCTCTGGGGATGAACCTTTCCCTAAATCCAGCCCAACCCTGCCTACAGAAATATTCAAATTAAATGTGTACAGTTACACTTGTCCATACAGAATTTCTGCCACTCCTTCATTGCAAAGCTTTTTTTTTTTTTTTTTTTTTTTTTTTTTTTTTTTTGGTTCTCCATGGGAATGGATCTCCTGCTCTTAAAAAGGGATTTTTGGCTGCTTTTTGGGCATCTTTTTCTTGCAGGAACTTCCCTCTAAATTGCTTCTGTAGCCAGCACTGGTTCCTGCTATTCCTCCCACTCCAGGCACTAATCCTTCAGCTCCCATTCCCCTTCTCCCACAGCCAGTTTCACAAGTAGTGACAGGCTGACTGAATTTAGAGGACACGAGAAATCTTGACATTCAACTTGTCAACATTTCTGTCGCTGAGCCTCTGTTCCCATGACTTATTTTTTAATGCAAATCAGAAGATGATTAGCTGTTTTCTCTCCTCATTGTGTTTATTTTTGCTTGTTCTTTGGGCTGTTTTTCATGCCTCCTCTTGGCTGAATTCTCTCCCATTTTTCTCCCTTCCTGTGCGTTTCTGCTCTTGCTCTGTTCTCTGCCCTTTGTTCTCAGTCACTGTTTTCCCCCCTTTTCCCTTTTGTGCCTCTCTTGCATATTTTGTGGTGCTCTATCATCTCTGTTCTTTGTCTTTACTTTTCTTTGTCTTTTCATTTTGCCTATCTTTGTTCTGTGTCCTCTTTGGTGTCTCCCTGTTCTTTGTCTTCTCTTTTTCCTTGTTCTTTCTTTTCCTCTGTCTGTCTCTTTTTATGATTCCCTTTTATCTTCGTTGTGTTCTGAGTAGGTTTGTCTTGATCTTTGTCTTTGCAGAGAACGTGCTCAAAGGAAGACAAAACATGCCATTCAAACAGAAATTGCTTATTAATTATAACATGGACACACTGCTGAAACCCAAGCCTCCCACAAAGCCAGCAAAGCAACTCACAGGAGTTTTCAGGCCATCCTGTATTTTTCTGGGCATCTGGGCTGCTCATAGGGCCCCGTGCTTGAGCACCCAGCACCTAAACCCCATCCTATTCCACTCTCCTGTCTCTGACTCTCAGTCCATAAACCCATCCTAAACTTTGTCACTGACCCATGAAGACTTGGGTGCAAAATAACCAAGGTGAGGTGTCTGGTTCTGCAGCAGCCATGGGTGAAAAAGTGTGTTTTGGTCTCCAATATGGAATCCACAGGATCTCCAAGTCCCAAGTGCCCCCCTTCCTCCTGTGGTGAGGGGTGTAATTTACTGCAGATGTCTCTGACCTACATCATCAGCTCCAAGTTATCAGTTGCTGCTAGAAGGAATGGTTTAATTTACTAACCAGCTCTGCTGGGAATGCTGCAGCCATGTGAAAGGCAGGATTTTGTGGTGCTCTTGGTGCACACTCCTGAGTTACTGTTGTCAATTCTTTCATATTTGAATAACAAAAAATCTTTAAAATGTGGAAACAGGAAAATCACAGGCAGAGGTATTTTGGTAAAGGAAGTTCTTTTTTGGTCCTGAAATAAATCTTTCTGTGATCTCCTTGAGCTTTGAAAAGATTAGTATGATCTCAAAGTTTAAGCCCAAAAAGGAAAAGTTCACATAAAAAAAAAGAAAAAAAAGAAAAAAAAGTTTAGCTTTTTGTTCATTTTCCCACCCATTTTTCCCCTCCAATAATTCATGGATATCTCTCTGCGTGTCTAATATTTTATTAATCCCCATTAAAGCTTTGGCTGAAAAACACACCCCAGATCTTGGAGTTTGCCCTGTTGCTGCTTTCACCTTCTTTACCTTTTGCATCCTTCATTTACTTGTCCCCAGGAGGGGAGACGCTGTTGTCAAAGTGCAGAATGGATGAGCTGGGGGAATTTCCCCAGGGAAGAGGGGCTGGGTGCTCTGAGGACCCTGCTGCAGCCTGTGCTGGGTCACCATTTCCCAGGGATTCAAGGGACCTTCCCTGCCCTGCCTGCCTTTCCAGGCTGCCTCTCTCTCCCCTTTGCTGTTAAATTGTCACTCTCCTGGCCAGGCTGTGGTATATAAATAGAAATCTCATATCTTTTTACCTGCTGTGCTCTGGGGAAGCCCCAGCACACCCAGCACATCACAGACCTCTGCAAACCGGCTGTAGGACCCGGCCACAATATTGCAACAAATAACCTGGCTCAGATGTGAATTACCCTGGAACTGGGAGATGCTGCAGGTTCCCCAGAGGCTGCAAATTGAGCCAAGCCCAGGTTGGGTTCTTTGTGCTGCTTCCTCCCTTGTTGCTGTTGCTACCAGCATCCCTGGCTGTGGTGGTGGATGCAGAAGTGGGATGGGGTCTCTTCCACCTCTTCCCGTTGTGGTTTGGGCTCGGAGCTGCCGGGGAAGGGCTGTGGGGATCAGGAGGTTCTCCCACGGCAGAGCCATCACTGTGTGACAGCACCCATCCCCTACAAGCTGAAAGGATGTTCTCCTGCTGGTCCTGGTATGTGTAGTTTTGAGGAAACACAGGTGATCTCCCATTCTGCATAAATATGCAGGAATTACAGGTTTCCCAGGCTAGATATTTTTTGTCTTAATAATGTTGATTTAAATTTTACTTAAATATTAATAAAGTGATTTAAGACCAGGCCGTTTAGGCCAAATGTACATTAAAATTCCCCTTCTATTTTCCTTCATTTTAAATCCTCCTCCTTCAGTTTATTCCCTGAGGGAGGGTTTGGTTCCTGAACTCATTGTGAGATCTTCAAACACATAATAAGAATTAATCACCATTAGTCCTCTATTTTAACAGCTGCTTCCTACCCCCCGAACCAGTACAGCTGCAAACTTCCCTCCCTCTGCCGACACCCTAATCCCATTACAGCTGCAAACTTCCACACCAAAAAAAACCCCGCAGGTTTAAGCTGATTTTGAGAGAATTCACATTTCCTAATTGCTCAGGTCTGGGTGGGAAGCTGATGATGCAGCTCCTGGCTGGTGGGAGCTGGAGGAGATTGTCCTTCCCAAGCATGAAGACACCACGGGAGCTGCAAACCCCACCTCAAGGCAAACCCTGTGGTTTGCATCAACCACTATTTGTGTCTTCATATTCCTAGGAAAACAAGCATGATTTGTTTATTAATAATGAGAAGATATTTGCATGCTCGTGGAAATTTCCCTTGTCCTCCTTGTACTTTCTCCATTCTAATATCTGCCCTTCGATTGTAATTATTTTATTTTTCTACTTTTTAGCATTAAGGTTTGAGATAGATAATTATTTTGCTTAATAGTAAATTTCACTGCAACGTGCCCAGAGGGATCTGAAATAAAAGGTATTTAAAAATCTACCATGTTAGAAAAGTAAAATAATTTCAGCTAATGAGATTATCAAGGATAATCGGTTTACAAAAGCCCATTATACGACAGATTCATTGATGTCTTAAAACAGAAAAGGAGAATCCTATTTATTTTTTGAAATGGTGTAGAATGAATTGCTTTTAGAATGTAAAAGGCTGGTTTTCATATATTTTTTTTAAATGTGATGATTTCTGTAGCCCCATCTGCTGTTCAGTTTCAGAAGTAGCCTGAGGAAGATTTGGTGAAACACAAGTTTTTCTCTGGAAAATTGGAGATAGGTGACATTTGACCTGTGGATTTGACTGAATATCATAAGGAAGGGCTTCATCTCTTTCAGAATTTGTGGGAAGAAGTTGAAGGAATGGAATGGAAATTCCCACTTTCATTCATCCATGACTGAGGATGTACTGTGGAGAAGGAGAAGGAGAAGAAGGAGGAGTAGCAGAGGTCAGTGTTGGTGGTTGCTCTTGCTGGGGTAACCATGGCTGGCCTACTAATGCAGCTGTGTCCTTATCCCAGCAAGCTCAAATGGCTCCAAGAGAAATGGGGTGGGATGCTCCAGGAGAAGACAGGTCATTCCAAGGCCCACGTCTCTGCAGGGTACAGAGTAGGGTCACTTTAGAGGTATGAAATGTCACTGGGACATTTTCCTTCCATTTTCCCTCTGAATTTCTTAGGAGATGTGTGTTACAGACTGGCTTTATCTGCTTGCAGGGGTAGAAGGGTTGATTTGGCCCAAGACAGGTTGAAAGATGCTCCAACTCTACCATAGTCATGTAACACTCAAGCCAGACCATAGGTCTGGCCCTTATAAATAAAAAAAAAAATAATTGCTGTGTTACATAAATTAGAATTCATATGTAGAAAGCTGCAGTACTAAAAAAACCCAAAACAACCAAAACAAACCAACCCAAACTATAACAATATCTATTTTATCTGTTATGGTTTATTGTTTAGACCGTACCTGGAATGTGCCTGGTGGGACTCGGACACAGAGTCTCTTCCAGGACTTTTGCTCCATGATGATGTGGAAGGTGACTCTTCAGTAAGTAACACTAAATGATTTCAGACTTGTATAAATAATATACATGTTCTGTCTCCTGTGATGGGATGATGAATAGCACTGAGCGTGATTGATTTGCCGACACGTGGCGATGGCTGGAACAGTCCGTGCTGTCCTTGGATCCCTCACACTGGTTCTACCTCTCCCACAGCTTCATTTCCCCATGGGATGGGGCTCTCCAGCCCCATCTGAATGCCAGGTCTTGGCTTGGCCATCAAGAGGGACAATGGGGACACACAGACTGAGCCCATTCTCACCATGGTGTCCTCTGCCTCTACCTGCCTCACACATGGAGACTTTATCCCCCCAAAATGTGACTTTTGTACAATCTCTTCTGCTGCAGTCCAATCCTCTGCTTAAAAGATTCCCTTTTTTTTTTTTCTTCCCTTTAATATTTAGGAGAAAATAATTCTGCAGTAAGCTTTATTAAAGCAGCAGGATAGATTAAAAAATGAAATATGTTTAGCAAGATTTGGGGGGAAGGCTGGAGTAATTAATTTTCAAGAATACCTGGCATTTCCAGAACTCCTTTCATCCCAAGATCACCAAACAGTTTACAGACATTAATTAATTAAAGCATTATGATGCCCCAGTGTGGGGCCATCGCCGGCATGTCTGACTCAGACAAACTCCCTCCAATTCCCTGGACAGCCCGGCAGTATCCGCTCCTCTGCCTGCACCAGGGCTAGTCCTCTGAGCAAATACTGCTCAGCTTTCCCAAGGTTTGCACTGCGTGGCCCCATGTAAATATTTTCCAATAAGTTCGATTATTTGTCTTTTATTCTCTATCAGGAAAACCCCAAATATCTCTGTAATAAAATTTCCAGCGCGTGTTTACATGAGGGCAGTTCGGATGATTAGTTTCTGATTCAGCTGCCCATTAAAACATCCCTGCTCCTGGAAAACTCCCTTTGCAGGCTGGGAGCTGGACATTCATTTGAAGCTTGATCTTGGGGTGAGTGCAGCAAATCACGTGGGAAAAGAGAAGAGGGGTGCAAACAACGTTGCACTCCTGGAAATCCCCTGTGAAGTGTAAGCTGGGAGGAATCTTATGAAAGCTGTAGATTATCCAAACTTTCTCCAGTCCGGTGATTTGATTCATGAACGCGTAAATAGATAGATAGCTAGATCCATCACGGGGATCCCTGGGGAGCAATGCAATGGTGTTTGTGATTGGAAAAATATTATAAAAGAGCTCACGTATAGCCAATAGTTGGGCAGTTTTGTAGCGCCAAGATAAATAGGAAAGAAATGACATTTCATGATCGTATTTTTAAAGGACGTTGGAAGTTACCAAAGCAGGAGAAATGGATGTGCTGGAGGGATGCAGCTGCATTCCCGTGTGGCTGTGCTGCCATTTGGGCCCTGAGCCACTCACCCCACATCTCTGGCATAACAGTGTGGCACTGCATTCATGGGGAATTGTTAAGGTGGGAAAAGATCTCCAGGATCATCGATTCCGACCTGTGCCTGACCCCCACCTTGCCACCCAGCCCAGAGCACTGAGTGCCACATCCAGTTGTTCCTCGGACTCTACCACCTCCCTGAGCAGCCCATTCCAATGCCTGGCAACCCTTTCCATGAAAAATTCTTCCTGCTGTTAAACCTGAACCCCCTCTGAATGACTGTACCTTGATGTTTGACCCCACCTTGGCCATGGGATGAGTGCTTCACTTGGCCTAAGACCTTCCAGTTTAGCTGGGATATTCAGAACCAGGATCAGTCTTGAAGGATGTGTTTGCAATGGAAGAGTGAGTTAAAAAACAACAACAACAACAAAAAAATTGTGCTTTGTTTGTTTGTTGGATTGACTTTTTTCCCAAAGCCAAATGAAAACCAGCATGAAAATAACAAGTCTCTTTCATTATCTGTGGTCTGACCATGGTTTATCCTGGTTAGTTTGGTCAGCTCCATGTTTCCTTTTATTGCAACTTGGAACCATGGTGGAGAAGAGTCATTGAACCTGAGGCAGGAGGCACATGGAGCCACGTCCCCAGTGCCACCCTGTCCTGAGCCATTCCTGTCACCTGGCACCTCAACCCATCCATCCACAGGCCTGCAAACAGAGAAATGTCAGGGTGTGCTTGGGAAGGTGATGCCCATGGAGGAGCCTCTGGTTTGGGAAGGAGGGAGCTGGGAATGCTGCCCTCCTCCCTGCTTGTTTACCCTATGGCAAGTGCATCTTTGGGGAGCGCTGTGACTCCAAGATATGAGAAGAAATTCTTCAGTAAACACGAGTGACATTTGGCATATAAATAAGTTAGGGAATACTCCTGCGCAAGCAGTGCAGGTCAACAGTGATCTTTCATCTCCTGGTGTAGAGTTGGCTCCTTTGGAAATGGGAAAAAGTGCAAAGTGTTTGTGGAAGGGGTGGTGGAACTGAGAGCCCTGGTCCTGGTCTGGAGTGAGTGACTTCACTCCTCAGCCCTATTGGTTCTGGGAAAATCCAGGTTGTGTCAGATGCATTTCTCCACAACTTTCTTTTTTAAAATTATTCTTTTCCTTTTTTTTTAAATTTATCTCTTTTTTTAATTTCTTCTTTTAAAATTTTTTCTTTTTTTTCCCCTGTTTTTAAAATTTCTCCTTTTTTTTCTCTTTTTCTCTGTTTTTTTTTGTCTTTTTCTCTTTTTTTCCCTCCTTTTTTATTTTTTTTTCTTTTAAAAAATATGATTAATGTATAACAGAGCCCTTTGGAGAGTAAATACTGATTTGCAATAACACAGTAAACAAATAACAGGGGAACAGGCGTGGAGCCTGTATATCCATACATCCATAAAATCTTTTTGCATCCACACATGCGCACCCGCGTTCTTATTGTGTAGGTTTAGCTAAGGGGATTTACCTCCTTTTTAATATTTTTGAAGGCTGCTTTATGATCCTGTTGACCTGCTATTAGCAAAAGCTTAGCTTTCAACAAAGGTAATTAAATTATAAAATCACTGCTGCAATCATCAAACTACTCATAAAACAAGAAATGAAAAAAAAAAATACCCTGAAATAAAAATCTTGCAGGCTTCTGCTCTTGTAATATTGCTCCCTGATGTTAATTACATTTAAATGGGAGAGTACTATTTTGGTATCATTCATACGCCTCCAAAAGTACTTTCCAGTTTATCATACCTGTCAACCCCAGTGCATCACAGGCTAATACTTTATTAAGAAAAAAATCATTAGGGAGCTGCTGATCCCATTTAAGTACATTGGGCAGAATGTAAGACTAATTAAAAAGCATATTTTTACATTATTAATTTCTGAGTTTCACACTTAATGAATGTGAAATGACAGGGCTACTATTTTTATATTCAGGCTCTCTGGGCTCTTCAGCCAGGGGAATTCAATTCTGGGGATTTTTTGCAAAGATGCTTCTTGGGAGATTTGTTTTCAAGAACAGCTAAGCTTTTTTCGCTGTGCCTTTTTCTGGGAAATTATACCAAAGCATATTACAGCCACTTAAAAAGAGTAGTTAAATAGATGTTGTGTTGGGTTTTTTTCATCACACTGCTATAAAAGTATTTTAGATGAGGTATAAAATATGGTTTTTAAATGATATTATGATTTGCAAACACTAAAAAATAATTGCGGTGGAGTTGAGAGAGAGCGAAAACATCTAATCTTTATTGTGTAAGACAATGTGATAAAATATTTTACAGCCAAAAGCTCATTTTGCATCTGGAAAATTGTGTAAACTGATTGGGGGGGGGGGGAGAAGAGAAATCTCATTAAAACTAAAGGTTATTTTTAATATTCTTCAAACAAAGCAACACTTCTATCTGCATCTCCCCTCCTCATATTTATTAAATTAGACGATTGCACGAATGCCTGATGTTGTATTTAAATAAAGATATAAAATGACAGAGAGCATGGGACGGGGTTTGGAGCAGCCGGGAGGGAGGGAGGGAGGCAGGGAGCTCCATCCCGGGAATGTGGGGCTGTGGAGGGCCGGGGGTGCCGTTCCAGGCGTTGGGAGCCTCGGGTGTCGCCGAGCCCCGAGCCAGGGCAGCCGCAGCACTGCCACTTTTATAGGGCTCTGCAAGGAGGAGTGGAGACAAGCAGGGATATTTTTTTTTTCCCCTCCCTTTCTTTCTCTTTCTCTCTCTTTTTTTTTTTTTTTTTTTTTTTTCCCTTTCCAAATGTGCTTACAATTACCTCTCTGTATTTTTATTGTCTTTTTACTAACCACAAAACTCACACTGGAGGCAAATCTTAACGGCTGAGGCTTTCCTCGTGTAAATATTAGGAAATTACATTTGTACAAACTGCGCGGCTTTGTAAAGGGGGCTGGAGCCACTCCAACACAAATTAATCAGGATAAAGTTGCTCTATGTTCAACATGACCATAGTTTATTTTCTTAAAGTATTAATTTGTCAACAGCTTTCCTGCCTCGCTGTGACTCATGTGGATGGCATTGAGGGAAGACACAGATGCAATCTTGCTGCTCTACCTTGTGGTTTTAGGAACCAGCTCCAGTTAATCAAACCATAATTGTGTTTAATTCCTCAATATTTGTTTTCCCACCAAAGTCAAATGACTGAAATATGAATATGAACTTGTGTTTAAATATTGTCTCCCCTTAAAAAAAAAAAAAATGAAAAGAGACAAGAAACTATTTTAACTGTTTGCTAAACAATTTTTAATTCCAAGTCCTTTCCTCCTCTGTTGTTTCCCCCCCTCCCTCAGCCCCAAAATAAATAAATAAGCTCTGGCAATAGCTTTTCAGCTGGTGTCCTTTGCTTTTTCCCCTCCTCAGCCTTCCCCAGTGCTGAAAGCATTGCTTTTCACGTGCCCTCTCCTTCTTCTGCCTTCACTTGCTGCTTATTATATCCCCCCATTTTTAATTATATCTTGATTTTCGTAAAATGATAATTTGTTGTTATGTTTCTGGAATGCAAACGTGAGCGTAATGGGATCTATTTTTCAGAGTTGCCAAAACAAATTAAGAACGTTCGGCTCTTCCTTTGCCAAATGTTTTAGTGTTTTTCCATGAAAGCAAATCTTATTTCGAACTGTATATTAAAGCTTAAGTAAATAATGCAGCCTGTAAGAAGCAAATTCTATTGTAAATTCGGTTGCTGTTTGCAGGCTCTGCTGGTGATACCTGCACAGGGTTCTGCCTGGGAAGAATCGGGGTAACAATGAAACGTTGTTAATTTAAATTTGCCTTTTGCAGAGCGGGAAAAGCTGAACTTTTTTCCTGAGCGCTGGACGCAGCCCCCATAAATATGGAGCATTTGTTGTGGCCGCCTGACGGATGCCCAGGTAGGCGAGGAGGCTCTCGGATAACGACATCACACGGGGCTGGAATGGGAGCAGCTTTAGGCACTGAGCTTTGTTAATTGTGGGGCCGGGGGCTCGCCTGTTCTTTAGCATCTTTTATTAACATACATCCCCAAATAATATTGACACTCTTCTTGTTTTATTAGCGCACGTTTACCTTGTTCATGGTTTTATTATTCAAGAATGCAGTTGTTGCCAAGTATTAATCAATATATTATGCTGCTCAGTTGGGCAAGCTGTACAAAAACATAGTGCCCCTAGGGTTAATACAGTCAAGAACTAGAAAAGTGTTTCAGACATGTACACAACATGTGGTTTACTATTATCATTAAATGAGGTGAACTGGGACTCTATACATATGGATTTTGAATTGCATAAATTTTGATTGATATCATTTGAAGACTGAGACCCTGAAAGGGTAGATTTTGTGAAAGACGATACACAGGCCAGCTATTACCACATACAATAATACCAGGAAAAATATCTGAAATGAGCAAGGCAGCTGGCTTTTAAATAGCTAAAACATAACATCAATACTTATTTTGAATAATGGAAAAAAGAGGTAAAAGATGTTGACCTCTGCCTGACAATAACATGTTCCAAAAGTAGAACTGGTCCCAGGAGAAAACCCCCTGCTCAACAGTAGCGACTAAGAAATTTTTTTCTTTCTCTCTCTCTTTCTTTCCTTCTTGTTTTCTCTTGCTTTTCTTTCCATTTTCTTTCTTGCTCTTCTTTTTTCCCCAACATTTATACTTTATTCTCCCTCCCCGTCAAAGGTAAATTTGCTTTTGAACATGCAGACAGCCGCCAGAAGGAAAAGGAAAAAAAAACCAAAACAACAAAAAAACGAAACCCCAAGAATTTTTGCAAATTCAGGAAACACTTGAGAGGTAAAACCAACATCCTGAGACAGGAGACAAGGCCAGCTTTTGACACCGGGCTGGACCTGCGAGGCCGAAGGAAACCTGGAGCCAGGAAGCGGCCGCTGCCGGGGTCAGGCCGCCGGGGACCCCGCTCCTCGCCGCGCACCGCAGGCCCCCACCGGCCTTTTCATGGGAAATTTGCTGAAAATTTGCTGATCTGCATGAAACATTTATTGGAGGGGGAGAGGAAGAGCCTTCCCTTGGCTTCTTGTGGGTTCCTGGTTCATATGGCATTAAGTGGGGAACATAATGTATGCGGGGAGGCGGCAGGGCTCGGAGGCCCCGCGTCCATTTTTTTCCCCACTGTGTGATACACATGGAAAATTATCAATACCTCGCTCTAGCAGATTCCTTCAATTTGCCTGTATTTGTTCAAACTTTTGAGAGAGCACCGGATGCTTAATGCTTCATTTATGATTTATGCTCCATAAATGTATTAAAACATTAACCATATTTCTGTTATGGCATACTTGAATCCTCCCGGGGAAAAGCCAGAGTGTTTCTCAGGCTGCTACTCCGGCTTCCCTGAGGAGCGAGATTATTTGTGTTGTGTTACACCTCCAAGTGTTGATTAGGCCTCGGTGTTACCCTGACAGAAGTGTCGTGTGGTGCTTCTCTTTAATGGGGTAATAAGCTACATCAACTGCATGAAGGAAATGTTCCTTTTCAAGTCAGAAACGGCGAAAAAAGTTGGTGTGCGACACCAGCAAAGGCTCCATCCCCTCCGTCCCCTCCACTCGGGTGAAACCCTCCTGAATGGGAAACTCTTGGCCATAGCACTTGGGTGGCTCTGCAAATTTATAATCGGGGTTAGAACTCTCTAATATATTAAATGGTTACACATCAGCCTTTGCTGAGCCCCGGCTTTTAACCGGCTCGCAGCCTGGCAGGCTCCGAAACACGGCTGTTAATTGGAAAGCAGGAAGGTTAAAAAAGAGACAAACTAGTTTTCTGGCTTGGCTTAGACAGCCTGGGTTATTTATGCAGGTTTTTTTTTTTTTTCCAGGTTCTTTCCCCCCTCTTATTTTATTTTTCCCCCCTCTCTTTTTGTGCTGGGGTGGAGCTGTGGGGGCTGTCTGGAGGATTTCTTAGTGGTTGGGAAGCTTCACATTTTTCAGTAAGCATTATTGGGTAACAATTGGTGCAAACATTATGGAGGGGGAAAGGCACATAAATCACGAAATAAAAAAATAGTTTCTGCACATTTTCAAAAAACACGTTGTGCTCTCTGAGGTCCTTTTCATTTTAACCAAATCAGGGGGAACTTGTCCTCACAGCGGCAAGGCAGATGGAACAATAAATCACAGGAACCATTGACTGCCTGCAGTGTACTCTCCGCAGCTGTCACTTTTTTGTCTCTTTGGTTTTAGCTGACATGGTTTGAGGTCCACTGTGAACCAATCTGGACTTTTTTTTTACCGTCATATCCATCAAAACGACCAGTAGCCATCAACCTACTGCAGCGATCGATTCGTTTGCTTATTCTCACGCATAAGCCAATACTCAGCTCACTAGGTGAGGCTTGGGAGAAGCACCTAATTTTAGCTTTCCACCCCCCCCTCTTTCTTTCTTTTCTTCTTTTTTTCCTTTTTTTTCTTTTTTTTTTTTCCTCCCTTTTGCCTCCAGCTACAGCTGTGATTTTCTGAGCAGTCTTGGCTAACGTTATTAAAGTTGCATCATGATAGATATAGAGGGGAGTGGGAAACAGCTTCCACCCACAGCAACAGCAAAACCCAGCAACAACCGTGGGGTTTTGCTGTTGTTGTCAGTGTTGCTTTTCAGGTGTAGCGAGACGCTTGCTAAGCTCGGAGTTTCCAACTCACTGCTTATTTTGCAAAGTAAACAAGCAAATGTTATGTGCATAACCTTAGCTGTCTCTGCAAAGGTCAGCGCCTGCCTGCCGATTTCCTCCGCCGCCTTTTGGTGGCACTCTGATGCCAGCGATTCCTCTCGCCGTGTTTGGGAAACAAGACGTCCTTTCTTAACAAAAGACTCAATCTACAAAAGGCTGCAAAACAAAACAAAACAAAACAAAACAAAACAAAAAATTGATTAAATTTGAACTGGAGTAGGAAAGTTTAGCTGGGTGGGGGAAATCGCTCAGTAGGCGCTAAACAGGGGCTGGTCCGGACCCTGGGCTCAGGGGTCTCTCAGGACCTTGTGGGATGCTGCAAAAACGGGGGTGGGGGTCCCTCCACTATCCTACAATATCCGTGAACATACAGAGGTGGAATTGGAGATCACATTCAGTGCGCTCAGTTTATGACCTGAAATGTTGCAAAGTGTCTTTTCCATTTTAACCAAGTGCCCGATGTGCCGTCTGTTGCTGAAATGAGCAGGGACAGAACTTCAGGGCACATTTTGGGTTTTGTGGGATAAACAGCAGGAAGGAGATACATGGATAATACAGTCGTAGTAATGTTCTTTTTTAAATGTCAAAAATACCTGCTCGCTTTAAAAGCCTCCAGTTAGGTCAAGTTAAATTTATTATATACAATTTTTTTTTTATAGCTCAACTCCATGATTTTGACTTGAGGTGACAGCTGAAAAGCACCAGAAACCCTTGGAATTTCAGATCTATATATTACTATAAAGGAAGAAAATAGAGTTCCGCTAGGAGAAGGCAGGGAATTGCATTTACCAAATATACATAGCTTAAAAAACACTACCCCTGAAACATTTACCTTAAAAAAAGTCAAGAGAGCAGAAGTTTTCTTTTGTATCTATAGAGCAAACATCCCTGGGATTTGTAATAAAAACCCAGTTATGAGATCCGGGGTCCCTCCTGTTAACAAGGATCTCTTAGCAGATATTGAAATATTGCCACGTTGGAGAGAAGTTATTTAAGGACCCTCCAGGAGCTGATGCGAAGGCAGATTCTGCTGAGAGTGTTTTCCTCTCTGCAAAGATTTGAAGGGAGCGTGTCCTGAACATATTCCACTTTAGAGAGATGCAACAAATAACGAGCTGCAGTCAAAGCCGGCCCTACTTCATGATGAATTTCAAGGAGTGTGACCAATAATCCTTCTACTTATTTTAAAAATCCTATGGAAGTAGTAAACCAGTTCCAACAGAACTGAGAGCAAAGTGCTGGGGGAAAATAAACCAGAAACATCACAAACCAAGCCATCTGTCTGTGAGCAACCCAAGAATCCTGAGTCCACCCAAGTAGTTGCTGCATGTTTTTCTGTACTGCTAATGGATTGCATATTGTTGAAAATATGAATTACAGAATAAATCAGAGCAGAGTGGAAATTACAGGTCGCATTCTGTTCTTGGCCACAGCGAAATTATCAGGCTGATTCTGTTTGTTGCTATTGGGGTGCACATCAGATTAATTATTCAATGTAAATGATTGCAGATTGGCAATCTGAGCTCTCTAAATTTACCAACAGCCAGAGCAGTGAGGCTGGGAGTTGATGAGGGTCAGACCAGTTTAGGCTGTGGATTTTCACAAACCCTTAACTCTGCAAGACACACACACACGTCTTAAATACACCTTTAAAAATGCCTTATGCTGGGGAAATGCCAAACATCTCTTGCTCCCTTTAGGGGTGACATGAAGAGTTACAAACCCTGAGCCCTGTGCCAGAGCTGCTGCCTAGAAAAAAACCTGAAGTGACTCAGAGTTTTGGCTGAGGAGGGAGAGCAGGATAAGAGGGCCTTGCGTTATAGCAATTACCCAGGAATAAGGAATTTCACTCTGATTACCCTGCCAGAAAAATCTCTATATATCTAATATCAGATAACATCATCCTGCCTGTGAAAGGAAGGCCACTAATTCTGCAGTATTCTTATTTTCAAATGAATTGCAACGCCGAGAGCAGGGAGCAGCTTTGTGAAAAGGGACGGGCATTAATATGCCTAATGGGGACTTTTCTCCTGTTCCTACCAAACACAATTCCACACTTCAACCAGGAAGCAGTTCTGCCTGTCCTCCAATTAGCTGCAGTAGATATTTAATAAAAACAGGACGGTAAAAAGAAAAAAAAAATACAAAAAAGCTGTGCCAGCACAAAACTTTGTTCTCCACTCGCATACGAAACACGCCGGGTTTAACCCCAAAAAAGCCACATGAGTTCCTGCTGGGTGAGGTTTAATTGCAGCCCCCAGCACAGGCACAGTCCTGGCAGGACCGAGCCGCAGGCGCTGCCGAGCTGGTGCTGCCGTGGCTGCTGCTGCTGCTGCTGTTGTTATTTTCCAAGAGGAAATATTTCGGGTCTGCCCTAACATTAGTGCAACATATCACTGCGGCTGCATTCCCTGCTGACTGCAGGCTGTTTGATGAGTAATTAGGAGACCTTCTCTTTAGTTTGTTTGACATATTTTACAAAACGTGCGAATCTGTTAAAAATTTGCTTGTTCATTTAAAAGGCAGAGTTCCTAAATGAGGCAGAGTATTTGCTAAATAGATATAATTTTAGGATGTGGGTTTGTTTTTGTTTTTGTTTTTTTTTTGCTGTTGCAACTTCAAACACAATAGGCTCTTTTTGCCTTAGAAAGGATTTTTTTTTGTTTCTGTGGAGAAGTAATTATTGTTTGTGCATCTGTGTAGCTTCACTCCAGAGCTCATACAGAGAATATCTCTGTAATACTCAGAGATAAACATATCTAGACATACAGATCTCCATGTGTGTACTTAAGTTTGTTTATATTTTACACCCACACGTCAAAACTGGCATCATTAAGTGCTTACTGGAAAGCAATAAACACAGCTCTCTTTCCTCTGCCCAGATCAAAGGTGAACACTTTCCCCTTCATTTTCCATTAAAACATCTTTAGCAAATAAACCTCAGAGAAAATATTAAATATTCTCAGATATTCCAGCACTCATCTACTAAATACAATTTGAAGATCATCTGCTCCCTCAGATTGCATGATTTCAGCTGGTGATTTAACTTTCCTAACTATGGCTGGGTTGTGTAATTAAAAAGTTTAATTTTTCATGATTTGAAAGCATTTGGAGTTTTTTTAAACATAAATATGATTTTCTTCATTTTAACTGTGCAAAGAAGAGACATGTCTCAGCACCCTTAATTTCAGGCAATGTTGCTTCTTGCAGTGTTCAAAATTAGAAATGAAAAATTAGACATTCAAAAATAGAAATATAACTGTTCTCAATTTATTTAATGTCAAAAAACCCCCACTGGTATTTAAAGCCAAGCAATCCTACCAACCCAAAGGTTAAAGTTGTCCCCCAAAAAAGCAATGCTGGAATAAGGCTATGCTGGCTGAGATTAAAATCCTTTAGTGCTGCAAAATGTGAGCGCAGGGATGATTTAAAAGCCCCGTACTTTTCTAGTCAGCTCCACTTATTGCTTCAGGCTGAGCATTTTGTTTTTCTTTTTTTCTTCCCCCCCACCCCCCTTTCTTTTATTATTATTTTTTTTTTTCTTTTCCAATGAACACTCCATTGCTTATTTAGGGGAAGCATCTCATTCATCTGTGCCTGCTTCTTGCCGAGACTTTTTCCTGCTGGAGAATTACTGCCTGGCACATCAATAGGCTGCAAATTATATAAGGGCTGTGTTTAACTTGCAGCTGGATTGCCATTGTCGGGAGGGTCCGTGTCTTTTAGCTAAACTGCCTTTTTCTACAGGAATTTCAGATGTCTGTAATTGCTGCTCCTTTCAGCACAGCTTAAGGTATCAATATCAACTCGATTTGAATATCATAAGTGGGAAGTTGCTCTAAGCAAAACAAAAACATGTCAGTTGCCCAGGTGACATTTTGTAGCAAACAAGGAAATCACAACTCCAGGAAGTG
This sequence comes from Cettia cetti, assembly GCA_013401135.1. NCBI lineage: Eukaryota > Metazoa > Chordata > Aves > Passeriformes > Sylviidae > Cettia > Cettia cetti. The sequence goes on from VZUI01050313.1 coordinate 63,237, forward strand.
TTGTATTTTATGCCAACAACAATATGACAGTTTTCTCTGTAAAGAAAACATGACACTTTTCCAAATATCAGAGGATGCCTCCGCTGCTCAAGGGATTCCTGTACTGTCACTGAAATGGAAGGTCACAGGCTGGTTTCATGATTTCTATAGTTTCAAAATGTTGTGGTGGAGCGTTTGCACGCTAAATGCTGTAGGCTAAGGGAAATCTTTCCCTTCATCTCTGAAAGAAGTGACAGGAAGAAAAAGGTCCTACTTTGACAGCAGTAACCTCTAGGTCTAGAGGTTCTGCCCCAAGCAACTCTGAAGTAAAATTACCTATGTTAATGTGTTGTCCTCGCTGTCATGCAGCCACACGTGTGCAAACCATGGCCAGAGGGGCGAGTGTGCAACCAGGGGCTGTGTGGAAAATCCTCCTGTCCCGTCCCTTCCTGGCCTTAGATGGAATAAAGACTGGAAAGTTTCTGCAAATGGTTTCTTTTAAGAGGTGGGGTTTCCACTTTGACTTCAAGACCTACTTGCTATGTGAGTACCTGATTCTTGGAGTTTAAATAAACTGACTTTTGCTTTAAGCTGGGGGCAAAGAAAAAAGTTTTAACTTCAAGGCTATGGACAGGATCAAAACACATTTGTTTCCAGCCTTCCTCCTTTTTTTTTTTTATTCTTCCCTCTCCCCCTTAAAAAAAACACACCTTAGTCTATAGATTATATACTTCCTGCTGCCCTTTTTATAAGCAATAAGAATTTAATAACTGAGGGCAACTCTATAGTAATATTTATATGGGTCAAGTGGCTTAAAAGTATGCAATAAATGTAAAGTTATGAACCACATTGCCCCTTTTTAAATAATGCAGCTAGCACCAAGATATTATGTTTCATATTCTGGAAAAAGGTGTTTGAGCTTAGGCTTTAGGAGTACACCAGACATGAAAAGTTATACTGATCCCATAATAAAGTCACTGCCTGCTTAATATGGTGTGTTATGTAGAGCTCCAGATCTTAATAGCAGACCACAGCAAGAACGTCCCAGATGATATCAACAAAACCTTCGCTTTCTCATTAGCAATCAGCAAATTCTCCTGGTGGCTGCTGGTTTCAAATAAGGGCAAGTGCCTCAATTCTGAGTGGGAAGCCCAATAGGATAATAGAAATAATGCAGCCTAATCAGCGGTGAGCACACGAGATCCCCCTGCCAGGGCAGGCACTGCTGGGCTGGGTGACTCCCCTTCTGCAGCTTCTAACAGCCCTCCCCGTCCTGAGGAGCAGGAACCATGGGATGGAGGGAGAGGAAGCTGGAAAAGCTTCCTCGTGCATCCCCACCATCACCTCTCTGTTGCTGTCCACAGATAAGAGGGGCTTGAGGACGTTTGTATAAAAATTAAACATTAAAAATCCCCTTGCAGTGGTTGCTGTGAATACCTAAAGAAGAGCTGTGCTGGTTTCTGTATGTATAAAACACATCTGCATCTGCATGGGGAGGGGGGGTGTGTCACAAATTGTTTTAATTTGGCCTCATGACACCATTGACTTCTTTGATAAATCAGATCAAATATTTGTCATCATGGCCCAAACGACCATTCCTTTGTTGGCCAGCATACTGCTGATATCTGCACCAGAGCTGCTACCTCCTGCACTGGTATTTTAATTCCTTATTGCTGTTGGATTTAATCAGGCTTTGTGTTTGGGCACACACGTGCAGCAGGACATTATCAAGCGTGGGGACAACCATTGCTGTTGTTCCATTCTGATGAAAGTGTGAAAGACACGCCATCCTCCTGCTCCTGCAACCTAAATAATCCATGGCTAAGCTTGGGGAAATGAAGAACAGTTTTAGTTTTTGCACTGATTTTCTAATTGTAAGGGCTTTTTCCCCCTCACATTTTCCCTTGTGGTATTCACGTGCTCTTAGAACATCCTGATTTCTATTGAAGAGCCGTTTTCGCGCTCTTGTTCAGTCATGGTTAAAAATTAAGCCTGCAAATGTGGCTGGTGCCATGCAAGGAAATGCAAGTCTAAGCTGCAGCAGTGTAAACAGAAAAGTGTTTTAAGAGGTGCTTAACTGTGTTTTGAACCCTGATTAAGCCTAAGGTTACTCAGTGTTTATATGTGCATTCGCAGTGCACTGGGAAAATTCAGTGTTTAATGGTTCCTGTGCTGATCTTTTGTTAGAGCCCTGGGCTGTGGTGCCCGAAAGCAGCGATTACTGGCCAGATTAAAAACCACAAACTCTTTCTAATTCCGAGTTTTGTCCAACTTTATTCCTGCTGATGTGAAGCAGGGCTTGGTACGTCTCTTAGGGTTTGGGATTTTAAAAACTGACACCACAAGTCTGTCCCCTGAGCTTTTATTTGGCTGATTTAGTGGGGCAAGATGGTGTTGTTTTGGACATATAAAATGAAATAATTTCTATCTATAGGCCTCATTATGGTTCTCAGGTCTGATTTTTTTTTTTTTTTTTTTTAATAACCATGAGATGGTAAATGGACAAGGAGGGTACCCCTAGAGGGCAAAGGGCTCCAAAAAAATGGGCGATAACTTAGGGAGATGAGGCAACAGCACAGAGCTACATTTCCAACTTCTCTGCACTATTTTGAATTCTGTGAATGACCTTGCTGAGTACTTCATTCTCCTAAAATAACGAGCAGGTCAATACCAGTCCTGCTTGTGTGATAAAACACAGTAATTGCTGACCAGGACATGTCCACAAAGGAGCTGGGAGAGCTGATTTCGGGGAGTGAGGACGTTTTCACCAGCAGGGTCAGGAGATCCTGACAGTTCAGGACAGTCCATGGCAGGGAAAGACAAGACATGTCGAGGCAGAATGAAAAAACAAACTGATGGATGAGGGTGACGTGACCAAAGGGAAAACTGTGTTGGCAAATAAATGCATATTTACTAAAAGAAAACCTCTTGTTTATCAGAAGTGAGAGGTGAAATTGAGACTACTGATGGTAAATTGCACTATTATGGTGCCCAAGTGAGAGGGAAAAAGGGGCTCTGGGAGAAAATAGGCCCTGCAACATCTAAGCACCAGCTACCTGCACCTCCACAGAGGTTAGAAATTTAGGAGAAGGTTTCTGATATCAAAGCAGCCAGGCTGTGGAGCAGACTCCATATGTGGGTAACGATGTGAAAAACCACTAGCGGCTCCTAAAGCAGAGCCTGATGACAGAGGATTAGAGGACACCTTGTCTGCACTGGAAAGGCCCTGGGTGGGAAGACCCAAAGAGCCTCATCCAGTCCAGTTTAATGGAAACACCCTGGAAACTGGAAATACTGAGGCACACCAAGCTCAGACTGTCTAAACTTCCATTTTTGGTTGTTTTTATTACATGGCTTTAATGCGTGCAGATTCCAGGCATGTGGAACACTTGGCCTCAGCCACTTTGCAGTGTGGGAGGGCACCTTGCAAGAGGTGCTGCAGTAACAGGGCAGGGTTTGACCTTCTGTTTTACCCAAAAAAGAGGTTTTGGTGTGATTTCAACAATGCTGGTGTGCTACAGAAGAGTACAGAGATTGAGGAGCACAAGGTAGGCAAGAGGAGGATGTGCTCTGCTCAGGTAGAGCAGATACACAGGGCCACTGCCCTGAGGTGATGCCACCTCTCTGTGTCTTACTCTGTAGGAACAAGAGACAGATTAAAACCAGAAAAGCAGCATAAAAAAGAGAAAGAAAGCGAAGTAGAGAAAGGGGAATATTAAGATATTAGGAAGCAATTCATCCCTGTGATCCCGGCTGAGAAATTGCAGCTACCCTTGGATCCATGGAAGTGTCCCAAGACCAGACTGGATGGAGCTTGGAGCAGCCTGGGACAGTGGAAGGTGTCCCTGCCCATTGCAGGGGGTGGAATGGGGTGAGCTTTAAGTTCCCTTCCAACCCAAAGCAGTAACTCTTGCTTAAGCTTTCGAGACTGATGCCAAAGTTGACTTCCTCCAGCCTGGGGTTGCACTGGAACAGCACTGGCATGAATTGTGCCCAGGGAGTGTCATTTGCATGGTGGCTTTCATTGCATCCCACATGTGGGAATGCCAGCCTTGGAGTCCTGGAAACCTTGAGTGTGTGCAGCTTCCCTGCTCGCCTGACAAGGGATCATTAGTAACTCGCTGATGTCTCTCTCTGTTTGTTCTACTTCACGAGACACTTCCCCAACTAATTTAGAACAAAGCCTGGTGTTTACTTGGCTTCACAAAATGACACTCCTTTCCCCCCAAGATTGCTGCAAAGTCTTGGCAAAGAATATTTACATAAACAGGTTTCAACTTCATCAAGAACAGGTCGGGAAAGGAGGGCAAATCCAAGTGGAAGGGAAATAAAGCAGAGCACGAGGCAGAGTAGTTGATCTCTCCTTTAGGGCTGCAAAAGAAGCACTTTGAATGTTTGCAGGGCTGGTGCAGCCCTGCTGAGAGAGTCGCACAGTCACCTGGGACCTCTAAAACTCCTGGAAATAGGGAGGAAGAGCTGTGGGAGTGGGGGAGAGACCCAGCCCCACAGCAGGGCTGGAAGGGACAGCAAGGGCAGCACCAGGCAGCAAATCACCTGCTCATCACTGCAGCTTTGTGCTGCCACCGTGCACTGGAAGCCTTTGAAGCCTAGAAACGATGAAATTTTAATTGTTAGCAACCTCTCAGGGTCCTGGGGATAAAACCTCTAGGACAGCTTCCCACTGGAAGGAAGGGAGAGGCACTGTGAGCGTGGCCACAACTTCACTCCCCAACTTTTGCCAGCTTGAGGGGAAGGGCTCCTCAGTACCCATTCCAGGAGCCCAGGGGTGTCTTGTGTGGACAGAAAGAAAAGGAATTGGTTTATGGGAAGCGGATGGGTCCTGTATGTAAATAAAAGCCACTCGCATCCTCATTATGGGGGCTCTTTTGAATAAATGTTAGCCTTTAAGTGCCAGCTGTCACTCTATGCATGGCCTCCCTTCTTACAACTAACCTCTCTGTCACCTCGCCTTGTCTCCCTAACTTGTCCTATTATGCAGTACCAAGCTGAGTCATTGTTTCAAGCAGGAGGTGACATGTTAATAGCTTAATAATAGTATAATCTCGCAAATAATAATATGCTGTCACACTGTCTGAAGCACAATGTTTACAGGAGAAGTGGTAATGTATGATGACAGTAATTTGAATAAAAATGAATTTACTGCTCTTGTCTCATTTGCAGTAAATTTTCGCATCTTTCATGCACAACTGGTGCTCCATGACCTCTTTCATTATTGTGTTCTCAGTGGCTGCTGCCTGCTTTAAAGTGAAAGGCAGGCAAATGAAACAGAAACCTGCAGCTTAATAAGGGCTCTCCAGAAAAGAGTTCGCGCAGCGGCTTCTGGAAATCTCACTTTGTTTGTTTACGGAGCCGAGGCGGTGCCGGCCAGGCTGTTTAATTAATGCGAGCTGGAGGTGCCGATTGAAAAGCAGCTGATAGGATTCTGGATTGGCAATTTGCAAAATAATCGTCATGGAATTGTGGCAGAGGGGGAAAAGTGCTCGGAATACAGAGGGGATCGTTGGGGTTGGAATTCGCAGCTTAAGGGAAAACTGCTTTTTAAATGCTCTGGGGTGCTTGATGGGGAGAAAGGCAATTCTTGATTTAATTGTAAATGCGTGGTGGTGTGATAGTGGAGCGGTAAAGTTTAAAAATTATCCCTGAATACATAAAATATTTGGTTCTGTGTGGTTTCTGCCTCACCCCGTGCTGTACCGTAAAATTCTGCCATTTCCACGTCTGGTACAGACCAGGACTCCTGGCATTATCCTGACAAATAAATAGGGAATGTACTCTGTATCAAAACTGCCTTTGGAAAATCTAAATTCCTAGGACAGTTCTGTTTCTCTAAAAGAAAAAAGCAGTTATTACGTGATGTGGTTCATTTGATGAAAAACAAGAAAGTTTACAACTCAAAACTGATATGTCTGGACTAAATTTAGTTTGATGGAATGAGGACAACTAATTGAAACTTGCTGGGACTCAAAACACTGTGCAGGACAGATTCTCCCCAAAACTGCTGGGTTTTATCTGAGTTTAAGTCAATGTATAGAATTAAAAAATATGGTTTGCATGACCTAATTTGATGTAATAAAGACCCCAGTATAGAAGTACTCTCTGTCCTTCTATACAAATGCAAAATGCAAAATTTTTTTCATTCCTTGTGCTTGTACCTAACAAATACAGTATTATACTCTAAATTGAAAGTCAGCAGTGTTAGAGTTTTTTTGAACATAACACTGCTGCTGCTCTTCTGATCCTCCTGCAGAGGCTGGGAGCTGAGCTGGAAACTCACTGATGGGCCATGACAGGTGGGAAAATCCAGTAGGAAAAGGGCACACTTGGTGATGGATTATCGTAAAACAGTTTGTTGTGTTTTTGAATCTGAGTTTTTAAGAGGGGCAAAAATTGGTCTTCAGTATCCCAGCTTTGCACACTGGTGCTAAAGACTGAGCTCTTTCTTTCAGCTGTTTTTGAAAATAAAATATTGATTTAAGTAATTTAAAACTGTTTCCAAATCTAACCCCATGGCAGAGGATTGGAGCTGGATGGTCCTCAAGGTCTCTTCCAACCCAAGCATCCAGTGATTCCATGATTCTGTGAGGAGAGTACAGCTGATGGGTTTCATAACCACCTTGCAAGACTGTGATTGTTTTTGAACTGAATTTTCCATTTTTTTTTTTCACATGAAAAGTACAAGAGGCTTCAGTGGGATTGCTTGGAGTTGCAAGGGCTGCAACCCCTCTTGGTAACTGCATTAAAATAAATTGTTTTGCTGAAAAGATTTTTCCGTTGGAGAATATTTTCTGCTTAAAAATAATTTATGCTTTCCCAGTGTACTTTTAACCATTTTCTTCATTTTGGAAATCCCAGTCCTGTGCACCAAAAATCAAGACACTTGTGACATTATAGAGCTAAATAATGATTAATTGAGATTATGTGCAAAAGGGTAGAAAAGAATAGAGCAACAAAGTCTCTCTTTGGCTGATGGAGTTTGTTTCATGTATATAAAAGGTCTTTTTCCCTGGAATCACTGATGTTCAAGGGGATATCGACACTTCTATGTCCTGCTTGAAACTCAAAGGTCCTTTTTGTTGCCACCTTTTAATTATTTAAATGTAGGCGAATCTGATTAAAGCTCTTAATTAGATGTATTTAAGATTGGCAAATATGTCACTGTCCTGAGCAGCCAATGTCATCCACTGATATGTGTCATTTATTCGCTAAATTGCAAGAAAGTTTCTTGGGGACGAAAAGAAAAAAAAAAAAACAACCAAAAAATATTGTGTTTGTGGAAATAAATAGTTGGTGGACCTGATTTTGGTGGCATGAAAGTCAAGTGGAGTTTTTAATTGACTCCAACAGGCGCTGGATCAGGCCTGTGGGGTGTTTGGTGCTCAGTTACAAGTTAGTGCTCTCTCTAATCACCTTGTTCTCTAAAGGAAATAGATACTAAACAGGAACCATCTGGTAATACATTCTGTACCTCTTAATTACAATGTTTTGAGTGGCACCTAAATAAATTTCATTTACAAGCACATGACTGCTTGTCAAAAGCTCTGTTGATAATTTTATTATTGTAGTTTACCTTCTCGCATAATGACCCCGGCCCAGTAAAGTCAGGAATATTCAGCTCCATTGTAAAAAAAAAAAAAAAAAGTGATTTTCTTAAAAATAGAAAGACACAAACTCCATCTCTTATGGTGTGTTTCTGATTATTTTCAAATGTTTGGAATACACATGACATGAGGATGGATTTGCAATGAAAATTACCAAAATTCTGATTTTTTGGTAGACAGGAGAAGCTGAAGCAGCCCTGTGGAGAGCCTGGGATGGTTGTAAAGCACTTGTGTTATTTTATGATCTCTATGTTCCTGTGTAGATGTACTGTAGCATTTAGACAATTTTCTCTTTGTTAGCTGCAGGAAAAGATCAATATTAAAAAGAAGTTGAGTGACTCTGTGAATTACTCTCCCGTGTTTTCACCCTGGGAAGTTGGGATTTAAATCGTGTCCCTGGTTTGGAGGCTGAACCACAAGCCCAGTTCCAAGACCACTTCGGAGCCACCCCTAAATTTGGAGGTTTCCAGTTTGGGGTTGCTGCCAATCCATGTCTAGAGTTGAAAATGGCTCTTCTGATGTCTTAGTAATCTCTGGTGGAAATTAGTTCTGTATTGCAAAATCAACATTCAGTGTGGCAGGATGATTAGCAGCCTCCTTTGGAGAAAAACCTGGGACAGCACTGGGATGGAGCAATGCCCATGTAAGGTGCCACCTCAGTGCGTCCCCTGCCCTGGCACCCTGGATTTCACAG